>JANHFL010008162.1:25508-38195 GCA_032468155.1 Oxyrhabdium leporinum
CCCGTTCTAGAGCAGCGTTTCTCAAACCTTGGCCAACTTTAACACTCATGGACTTCAAGTCCCATAAATCCCCAGCCACTTTTGCTGGGAATTCTGGCAAGCTGAAGTCCACACACAAGCTTGAAGTAGCCAAGATTGAGAAACGCAGCTTTACAACACTGTCCTATTCCAAACTAGTGATCAGAGTGCAGTATTGCAGGCCTACTTCCGCTGACTGTGGGCTGCCACCAGGCAGTTCCCAGGCTCACCAGGCTCAAGGTTGACTCATCCTTCCATCCTTCTGAGGTGTGTAAAATGAGGACCCAGCTCCTTGTCTTTTTGGGGGGGAGGGCAATATGCCACCTCTGTAAACCTCTCAGAGAGGGCTGTAAAGCTGTATGTAAGTGTAAGTGCTGTTCTTATCCCAGCTCCCCTCAAGCTGGGCAGCTGCTACTCAAACCAACTATGGCCTGTGAGAGTTACACCCCAGTTTAACTGGAAAAATCCCAAAGAAGGTAATTCTGCTACAATACAAAGAGCATTTTTCAAACACCACAAGAGGCACAGCTGTGCATATGGCTACTCACACACCACGCCCAAATAAGCCTACAGTCCTGGCTCTAGCAAAGATAAGCCCTTACCTACACAACCCCTACATTTTAAGGTTTTTTTTAATACATATACATATATACATATACATACATACACACACACACCACAATATAGTTTGGACTTTTTATACTTTTTGTTTTTCACCCAGGCTTTCTGTGTGTGTGTGTGTGTGTGTGTGTGAGTGATTATTTTTTATACATAGACTTAGACATTAGACATACACCATACACTACACACACATATACATGCACACACATACTGGAAGCCTTGTGGGGGGGAGGCACAAAAAGTATAAAAAGTCCAAACTATCTTGCGGTTAAAAGGCAAGAAAATGTGAAAACCCTACTTAATCCCTACCTCGGCTAACTCCTAGGCTACTTCGAGGCGACGGCGGCGAGGCGGTCTCCCCTTCCACCCCCAGCACCGCCAGGCTCTCACCTGATAAAAGCCCCGAAGAAAGCTCGAGCTCGGCAGGGTCTCAGACGATCCAAGCCTACCCCGTAGCTCCCCCTCTTCCGCGCGAGTTCAGGGCTAAGCAGCCGCTCCCGCGCACGCCTTCTTCACCCCGCCCGGGAGGTCCGGCAATCGCGCCACACCTGCGTTCCTCGCACCTGCGCGGGGAATTAGAAGCACGCGGCCGCCGCCTCGTCGGCGGATATCCCGCACACCTGGCCACTCGCTCGGCTCTTCCCAGCCCAGCCACCCACCTCTTCCCTTTGCCGGCTCCTCGGGTGCAAAAATAAAATAAAATAAAATAAAATAAATAAAATAAAATAAAATACGATCGCGGCTTGCAACCCCTTTGGGGGGGTTTCTTTCTTTTTTTCTGCTTTTATTCCTAGCAAATTGCTCTTGGGTTTTGCAAAGCCCTTAAGAGTCTCCAGGGATTTATTTATTTATTTATTGGGGGTGTGTGCTTTTTCTCCCTAGCAAATTGCTCTTGGGTTTGCAAAGTCCTCAAAAGTCTCCCAGGATTGATGGATTTTTATTAATTTTGGGGGGTATACAACTCGAGGCAAAAGCCAGCTTGCTCCTCCTAACCTACCCAGGGGGAGCGCCGCTAGGTGCAAATCGCATCCCTCTATCCAGCCTGGGAATTTCTACTTGGGCTAAAAACCTCCACACCTAACGCCGAAGCGATTCCGGACTCGTCCCCCTTTCCTGCCCGGCGCTTCCGATCGAGTTCCTCGCCCCCAAATTAGCTGCGCATCGTCCTCAGGCTGCCGTTCCAACCAGGCGCGCGACCCTCTCTTGCAACTCGGGGTGTTTATACGGCTTGAGCTTTGGGGAGCCCGTCGAAGGCTTTTGCCCGGAGAAGCCAGTCAGCCTGCCTGCCTGCCAGCCAGCCAGCCTGGGAATTCCTACTTGGGCTAAAAAGGCAAAGCGCCGGGGCAGGAGAGGCGCTTGATTTTTAAAACTTTTGACTTTGCCCTCCGACTGGAAAGCGTCAGAAGCGCCACGCCTAGTAAGGCAACCGATAGTTTCTCTGCGCCCCCCCCCCCCAACTTTGCCGCTGGTCAGGGCGATCCCCGATAGGTTCGGCGGTTCACTCTAAATAATAATCACTTAGACCTCCGTCTTACACCTAAGTAGGGAAGTTACTCGAGGCTCTTGGGAACGGAGAGAGCAAGCACCAGGTCTTAAAGGGAAAAGGGGGGGGGAACCACACCACCCCTTGAAATGCCGAGTAACCTTTCTGGCACGCGTATAAACCAATTGCAAAGGACCTCGCTTGTATTTTTAAGGGGGGTGGGGGGTGAGAAAACGGCAATATATAGTAAAAGAAGTCCCTGGTGGGTTTGCACCACCTTCCTTTGCAAGAGCAGTGCGTGGCTAAAATATCCGCCCTCCCCCTTGCAGAAAAATCATATCTGACCTCCTCTTTCTCTCTCTCTCTTTTTGCAATTTTCGGTGCAAAAACTACTCTCGGCGTAAGCCCTTTGCACAAAAGGATAGGCGGGCGCTGGCGGGAAAAAATAAAAATAAAAAACGGCCCCTTCAAGTCTTCACCAAAAGGTGGCACCCCTGAAATGCGCCTGCGCCGAAATGGCGGAGTCAACCCCTAAAAATAAATAATTTTTAAAAAATTTAAAAAACAACAACAACCGAGGGTCCCTCATCAAGCCCACCTGCTTCGAGGTTTTCTTGCATTCTACGGTAATAAAGTTTTAAATCCCAGAAGTCTTAGCTTTCAATCTCCGGGTTGTTTTTTTTTGTTTTGTTTTTAACTACCCAATGGGGTTTCCTCAAACAGTGATTTGCGCGAAGCCTTCATTTATATTGCTGCTTCTTTTTTGTGCAACGCGCGGGGTTTTAGGCATGGGATCTTCGCCGTCAGTAAGCGCCCCTTATTGGGGAGGGACGGCATCCCTGCTCTTGTTAGTAAATCCAGAAAGCGATCAGAGGAGCAGTTACTTCCAAGTGTAAACCGTGGAAGGCCAGGCGTTCTTCAGAAGCAAAATCAACTGTGTTTACATTAATGGGGTGAATTCAGTTTATCGACCACAATAAACTCCCTCGTTTTTCCGCCAGAATTCCCTTCAAAGGGAACAGGAGCGAGCAGGGTTGCCAAGAAGGTCCCTGTCAAACGTGGGGTTTATCTCCTAACTTAGAAGCAGGATGTTTGAGGCAGTGTAAAGTCACCGGTCTCTCTCGAGTATTTTCTAAGAACAGAGGATTGTGAAATTACAGCAGGCTTGCCCTTAGCTATACGTGCCTAGGATTACATCTACAACCTAAAGTGCTTACTAAGAAGTTAATCCTAGTTAAGTTAACAATTTTGCATGACATGAGCGTGCAAGCTCAGTCCTAAAACTGCCCAGCCGTGGTGAGGATGCGTATTTGGGAGTAGATCCCTTTCAGCTCAACAGTTCCTTCCTTTACATAATGAGTAGAATGGAGCTGTGCATTGATGTTTACCAAAAATTCAGTGTCATTTACATTTTAAAAAAAGGGGGGATCCATAAGCAGTGAAAAGTCCCTGTTCCACACTTACTTCAAAGTAACCTTAGAAAGTGAGCAAGCAGATCAGGCTGTAATCTACTTTAAAATAATTCTACGGGTCAGCTGGATGACTATGGAATAAAGTCTTTCGAATTAGCAATTTTTTGGCTGTAATCCATAAAGCCTCTTAACTCTGCAGCACATATCGTTAAAGATTAATGTTCGGCTATGGAGCTCCGTGAGGGAAATCATTTGTGGCTCCCATCCATAAAGCACTTAAGCCGTCATGCCAAGGGTAATGGTGGTGGTTTTCAGATTTGAACAGAAAGTCCTGTTCTCTAAATGAACAAGGAGGAGAGGGCTTGTTGGCCAAAAATCCCATTGGATCCAAACTGACTTATATGCTTTCCAGCAGCTGTACTTGTGGTTGTGGAGGGCCGGAGCTAGTATTGTTCCCGGCATCTCTTAAGAAATTGGGGAATGCACTTAATGATATTTTTTCCATAGGAGCTTGGTCTTGGGTCCAGTCTCTGGCATCTCTCATATCCTGAAAAAGCGCAGTTACAGCCTGGCCACCTTGACGCCCTTCACCAGATGAACTGGATCACTTCCCCAAACCCGAGAGTCATAGCCTCACCAACTGGAAAGGGTTCCCAAGCTGATCTAAGTGGGACTTACAGCTAGGTAAAAATTGCTGGCATTCCTCATCGTGCCAATGCTGGCATGGCTTCTTTTAGCTCCAAGGGGCCTAAAGCCCTTGGAAAGGGAACACATCTGGGTAGAAGTGGCTTTGGGAACCATGGTTTTCCTGCCAGCTAGATGAGATTTGCAACCCTTCACTCCCAAAATAGGGAGGTAAGGAAAGCGGTAAAGAATGCAATCTCAAACTGAAGGCTTGAGCGTCATCCATAAAGGGGAAACAGAGCTCAACACCTACCTTCAAGCTTTCTCATCTGAGCCTTGTCCGTAGGCAGCTCTAAATCCTCTCATCCACAGCCCCGTTTTGTATTTGGCTCTTGGCTAAGATGCCCTATATGCGACCTTCGCCAGATCAATCTGATGGCATCGTTCTCTGCTTCCCCAAAGTCTCTCGCTCTTTGCGGGTAACCTTGCTGGGAGAATCTGGCCGAGTTCACTTTTCCTTCCAGGGGGCCTTTGCATTCCCTGCTGCAGGGTCGTTTAAAGGATAGTGCCCTTGGGTTCCTAAGCGGGGCTCTGCACAGGCCTGCAACCTTTTTAAATTCACAGGCTGACCCACCAAGGCAGCTTCAGCAACAATGTTCCGCATCACCTTGGCCATATTCGCTTGGCAAGCGTCTCAACGGGCCCGTTTTGTTGAGTAGGGAGGACATACAAGGTCAAGGCACTGATAAGGTATATTTTATTGTGGCTTACGATATTGCGAGACTAGCAGTATTTGATAGAACTCATTGGCTATCTCCCTCCCACCTAAAATAGGACAGGTACCTGATCCTCTTCAGAGGGCAACTGTTTGGGGCTACACCCCTTTCACAAACAGCTGTATTGGCTTGTTGCACTCCTCAATACTCCCCATATGAAACATCTTTAGGTTGTAAGTGTGGTGCAGATTGAGTTTGCTGCTCCTCTATTAAGTGGGCCCTCCACGGGGAGAGTAGCTTAACTTTCCAACATTCAATAGCCTGACCTCCCTGCTTGACAAGGTGGCCTGGAAAAGCCAAAATTTCGAACAATCCCTTCCTAGTAGCCTATAAAGATGGAAACCAAGCCATGTTTCCACTCATTTAGCTAAAAGCTCATTAAGTAGCACCACGTGCAAAGTAAAAATGGGCTTGGCTCTTGAAGAGTGTGTGTGTGTGTGTTTGTATGAAGATGGAATAAATCCTTGCCCTCCAGAGGATCCCACAAACACCTCTCCCATCCTATAGGTGTCTTTCTCATACTTGAATGCAGCCGGATAGTAGAACTTATTAACACAGGTCCTATTTTACTCACACCTGCACATGTGGCACGATGGAAGCTTAGCCTATTAAGATCATTAAGCCCTCAGATGTCTAACACTCAGTCTAGCTCGGAATATGTAGGTTGCGCTGGTAAGCCACCTGCCCCCCAGCCCATTGATAATCCTAACATGGTGAATTCAATAGCAACTCCTTGCTCCTACGCTTCCCTCTTCTTTTCTTGAAGAAACTCGAGAGGAAAACCAGCTAAGGGCCGGGACTAAGCACTCGCAACGGAAACCCTCGCTCTATCCTGTGAAAGAGAGACGGTTGTATGCATGCATTGCACAGTAACGTGCTGGGCATAAATTAAGCGACACAACAGCATAGCCTGAGGCTGGTCCTTGATAGAACCGCAACCTCCGTAATTTCAGCCACAAGAGACGGCAGATCTCTTCCTTTCAAAGCCATCTTGTTCAAATGCCTGGCTTGCTATCTAGCCAGATCGCCGCCTGCCTTTCTCCGCCACCAACTTCTTTCCTCCAAAAGCCAACCATGTCTGAGTCAGGAGCCGGGCGAGGGAGACGAGACAGAGGGGTTTTGTATGACATCTTTCTTTATTAAACAACGGGAAGCAATGCTTTCTTTTTTTCCTCCCCCCCCTCCCTCCTCCTCCTCCTCGGGAGATGCTGACACCAGGCGAAATGAAAGCAGGGTTTTGGAACCGGGAACGCCTCGCACTCACTCTCTCCAGCACGGTGTCAATTTCACAACCGAAGCATTCGCGGGTCGGTATTGGGCTGGCTCTGCGGACTTGCGCTTTTTATATGTGTGTGTGTGTACACACACATTTATATGTATATATATATGTGTGTGTGTGTGTGTGTGTGTGCATATATATGCGTGTGTGTATATTTATATGTGTGTATATATATATATTCCCAGGGAATGCCTTTGTTATTCCCAGGACTGGAACGCAGCCGCCCCGGCCGCACCCCCCTCCCCAATCAGGACCAAGGACAGCGGCTTGAAGAAATGGCTTGTCCGCACCCAAGGAGGAATACAGCCCAGCAGAGCTCCCTAGCCAAACGCCTTTCGGCTGTATCCAGAACTGAAGCGGGTCTCTCTCTCTCTCTCTCTCCTCCCCCCCCAACCTTCTTCAGAACAAAGAAAATCGTGGCTCCCGGATATAAAAGCTGAACCCTCCCTACAGAGCGCTGTAATTGACATTAGAAGGGTTTTAAAGAGCCTGGTTCTCTCATCCAGTCCCTTTATACCCGCACATGCATATATAGATATAGATATATATTTCACATGCGCGCACACACATACACGCACATAACCTGGCATATCTCGAGGCATCCGCTTTGACAGCTAACACACCAAGGTCTGCAGATTATTCCCCCCACACACACGTTTCAAGTCCCTGCTCCACGCATCCTTTCTCTCTCGCTCGCGCTCTCTCGCTCTCTCTCGCTCTCTCTCACTCTCTTTCTCGGTCTCGGTCTCCCCTTCCCAGCCAAGCCAATGCTATTCGGCTAATACAATTAGAGTTGGAAGCATAATCCCGTCTGATCTGCAAAAGCCCGTTTAAGCTCTTCACAGCGATACTCCTTCCTTCCTTCCTTCCTTCCTTCCTTCCTTCCTTCCTTCCTTCCTTCCTTCCTTCCTTCCTTCCAGTCAGTCAGTCAGTCAGTCAGCTACTCACACCCCAGCCGAGCGTTGAGCACTTTCCGCTGATCCAAAGCGAAGGTCAGCGGTTCTGCTTTGAGGCAACTTCACACCTCCAAGCTAGCGAGCTAACACAGTTTCTGCGTGTGGGTTCCTAAACGTATAGGCACACAACACAAAAAACGTAACACAAAATCGTACGCCGTCTACCCTTTTGCCACTCTAAACGATACGGAGTAGCTAACCCTGTTCAACCGATGGGGTGCTGAAGCTGCTAGAAAGCAGGCGGAAGCGTGCGAGCAATAAACTTAATTGGATCCCATGCACTTTCATCCTCTCTCAAGGCAGCCTAGCCAACCTGACACCTCCGAAACTTAAAATCGTCGCTATCTGGCAATAATAACGTGAATAAAATAAAGCACAACTTACCTTTATTTCGCTTCAGGGTTTTTTTTTTTAAGGTAATACTGTAAGGTCTCCCAATTTAAAAAAAATAAAAATAAAAATCAAATGGGTAGGTCTCAAGACAACACCCAAAACCTAAATTGCGGACAGTTGCAAACCGAAGATTTTTTTTTAAAAAATGGAGGATTATTATTATTATTATTTTAAATCAAAGCTTCTTTTTTTTTCCACTCCCAGAACGCGAAAAGAAATTGGGAAGAGGGGGAGGGGGGGTGTTAAAAAAAAAAGAAAAGAAAGGGAGAACTTAAAAAAAAAGAAAGAAAGAAAAAGGAGCGTGGCAAAATCGGTTTCCTGTTACAACACAACTAAACAAAAAAAAAAGGGGGGGAGGGGAGGAGAAATAAAAGGTAAGAACAAAGGAAAGAAGGGATGAAAACGAGGGTTCCTTAAAATACAGCCTCCCTCTCTCTTCCTCCTTCTTTCTAGCAGCTCCCAATCGAAGTAAGCTGCTGCGGCAGCTCTTATCTGAGACCAGGCTGAAGGGGGGAGGTCGCCTTAAATGGGAGGTGGACTACAGCACAGATTTATAGGAACCGTATCACCCGGCGCTCCTCTGCTTCCGCACGAGTGTGCGCGTGTATGTGTCTCTGCAGCCGCGCCAGGCTCTCCCACCTATCCCGGGTGCCACGCGCGGAAGCATCCGCCGAAGCCAGAGACAACGGAACTTGCTCGCAGGGTAGCTTTGGCCGCCGATTGGTCCGAGCCCCTACATCTGGCGCCGCCCCCGGCCGGCGGCCGCATCTGATTGGCCGTTGCTCGGTGCCACTCCGGCGGGCTCGATGGAGTCCCGTTGTTTTTTTTGTTTTTTGTTTTTCAAGGTGCGTTGTACCGAGCGACGGAGCCCTGCCGCTCGGCGTTGGGGCGAACGGGCGGCCAGCAAAGCGGACGTGTCTTTTGCGTTGGTCCTTCTCGCTCTATATTTTTTTTTGGGGGTGGGGGGGAGTTGGGTGTTGGGTTTTTTTTACATCCCCATTTCCACCTTTTCCTCTCCTCCACGAGACCATTGCAAGCCTTGAGGAATCCTTGCACCATCTTCCCCCACCCCTTTTTGGGGGTGGGGAGGTGGGGGGGCTCGGTATGTTTCGAGCTTCCGCTGGGTTGTTTCAGCGCTTCGGGCACACAAACCTGTTGTCGCTCGCGTTCCAAGCGCGTTGCGCGAGTGCCGAGATCCCGCCGCAAGAAAGAGAGAAGTGGCGCTTGCACATACACGCGTCTCAGCCCTCTGCTTGCCGCCCGCCTGCCTGCCTGTTAAGAGCACCGAGCTGCTGAAGGTTCAGGGAAGAAAACTTTAAGAAGCCAAAAAAAAGAAAAAGAAAGAACTGGGGTGGCTCGGCTTCCCTCTCCGAACTGGTCCGTAAAAAGGAACCACGTCTGATTTTTTTTTTTTAAGCAAAAAAAAAAAAAAAGAAGCCCGGCAACTTCTCAAGCCAAAGGAAAACAAAAGCTGGGCCTGCTTTTCTTCCTTTGTTGAAAAAGATCGGAGTGGGTGGGTGAGTGGGTTGACCACTTTATTGGCTAACTTGGCGGCTGCCACACAAGTGGCCGATTCTCCATGAACTTGCCTCAAAAATCAGGGCACGTTTCGCTTTTTAAACTTTGAGGGGTATTAGAAGAGCTAAGTTTGGGGAAGAAAATACTTTCACGTACTCCTCAGAGGGAGGGAGGGAGGGAGGGAGAAAGAGAGATAAAGCCCTCTACTTAAGCACATTCTCCCAATTATTTACAAGTCTCCTTGAGGATTTTGTTTCTTCGGTGGTCATCAACACAACAGAGGCTATTTTCACGTCTCTGCCCTTCCGCGTCCTTCTCCCTAAATCAACCCGTTTCCTCTCCAAGAGGAACAGCTTTCTAGATAGCCCACATCTGCTGAGAGCAAGACGGCGGCGGCGGGCGGGGTGGGGGTGGGGTGTCTGCCTAGCGTACTTAGAGTTGCACAGATCAAGCACTGCATGTCCTTTGGAGAGTGATCCGCAACACGCGCGCGCGCACACACACGCACACACACACACACACCCTCTTCCCTTATCTGTTTAGTCCAACTTGAAACCTTTGCACGGAGGAGATTTAAGGGAAGCCTGGGAAGAGCGGTGCCACGCAAGTTAGTGTTCCGTGATAGCATGCCCTTGAATGTTCAGCAGAGAGGAATGCCACGGATGAGAGCTTGCGAGAACCCGACTGTTTGGCCGACACACACTGAAGAAAAGGAAGCTTTGCTTTTTTCCCCCCCTTTCTTTTCCTTTTTTTTTTTGCTTTTTAAAAACAAACAAAAACAACTTCAAGTAGCAACACAACAGATGAAACCAAAGCGAGCCTTCCCATCCACCTAAGGCTACCCGAATGCTGGCTCCAGCACGAACTCCTTGAAAGTTGAATCCTAGCGGGGCAGCCACAGCAGCAGGGAGATTATGTCAGAGAAAAGTCGACCCCCAAATTAGAGCAACCGAAGATCAGGGACATCACTCTCCTAAGAAGTCCTGCAGTGCTTTAAAACAAAGATCCACCCTATGGAACGAGGGTGGGTTAGATTTCCAAGCTTGATACCCTATATGTATGGGGGTGGTGGAGAAAAAGAGAGCTGGTGCCTTCTTTTATTTATTCTACTTGAAACTCTGATGTTGGGAAAGCGTGAAAAGGATACCCACAGGATTCAGTCATCATGCCCAACAATACTAACATTTGAAGAAAAGCCCAGCAACTTTGAGGGGTGGTGGTTGTTGAAACAATGTATCCTTGCATAGAGACACGCCCCTCGTTCCTTATTGTCCCTCTGATGGAGCCCGACCATTGTCTGGGAAAATCGGCATTTGATGAATGAGTTAGAAGAGAAGAGAAGGTAAGAGGCTCCTCACCCTGGGCTATCAATAGGCAAAAACCAAGGCGAGCATCTTGCTAGTTCTAACCCGAAGTAAGGACTCCGGAGATATATTAACAAAAGTAGCAAAGCTGTAGAAGCAGTAAAAGGAATGTAGCTTTCTGTAATGCTAGCAACGATTAGAATGCTTACTAAGCTGATATTCTATCTTCAGTTCAGCCCATGGGGAAAAAAAAATCTGAACAGCAAAACTTTACTAAGTTTTCAAAATCAAATTTCGGAAGATTCAGAAGCATCTCCTCCTCCTCCTCCTCCTTCTCCCACCTGCCCATCCCCACACCACCACATGTCTTCCTCGTTATTTTTCTTAAAAAATTGGATTTTGTCAAACTTCCTCCAGGATTATTAAGTGAGATTTATAGAAGAAGGTGCCACAACCTATATATAGGACAAGTGCTATGATACTCATTTGTCAATTAGATGGATCGAATTTTTCTTTTATATAGAAGAAAATGTATGAACTTGACAGTGCAACAAATAATATTAAGCAGGAATAAAGATGATAGAAAGACCAGTATCACTCTAGGTATGTATCCCATTCCCCCCCCCATTTTTTAAAATGTGTACTTGGCCTTGTGCAAAAATCACTTTCCCAAAGAAATTAGCTTTCCAACATCAAACCTTCACACATACAAATGAAGGGAAAGTCTATCCCACACACTAGCTAAATCTCAAAATGCACACACGCACACTTCCTCTTGACAAACAACTATGTCTTCTGATCATGAACAGAATATTTCCTCTCTTCCTAGGTGCACTTAAACCGGTAGAAGCCTATTTTTGGACAGCAATAATAACATGACCGAACTCAAGAATCCAAGACAGTGTGATGGGAAAACAAAATAAGCTCGCTATCACAACTGTGAAAGATTTTGTGAAGAAAGAAACAGCTATCAATGCTTTCTCCTCTCAAACTTCGGGATGTTTTTGGTTTTTTTTCAGGACCATGGAGAGAGGCGCCGCGCGGTTCAACTTCCCGCTGAACCTCACCGTCCTCGCCTCCCACGGTCGGTGCAGAAGGAAATAAAACAGGGGTTCAAAGAAGAGGAGTAATAATTTTCAAAGGTGCTAGGAGTCAAAAGCAACCCGGTTGCTTGTGGGTTTTGTTTGTTTGTTTGATTCTTAAGCTTCCTTTTGAAGAGGCATTGTTCTATACAAGTCGTAACATACGAGAGAGAGAGAGAGAGAGAGAGAGAGAGAGAGAGAGAGAGAGAGAGAAAAATAACTTCAATTAAAATATCTCTAGTGTCTAAGAATGTATTTTGCTTAAGACCAAGTTATCACAGAAAGTGGGTGGGTGCGCGCAGACACAGAGGTCAGCCTCTAGAGCACTTTATTTTTCAGTGGGAGCCCTTCACGTTTATCATTAGGAGAGACCCAAGCACACCGCACATCCAGAAGGGCCAGAGTTCCAAGTCTTACACTTCGCGCAACGTCCCACCTACAATAACTTTTCAACTCTCTCCTCCTTTTGCTTCCCCTGCTTTTGATTTCAACGTTCGGTCATCGTCGGCTGGCGCCTTCTTCTTAGGTGGTTCGTTCCGCTTTCTCGCCACAGAAGCACCCCGTAGTAGTTCCCAGAGAATACATTTAGGACTAATTACAACAGCCGGGACTGCAAGGGACGTTGGCTTGGAAGAAAAGCCGCCTTAAAATAAACTATAAAGCCTCTCGCTATAAGGACCGGGTCGGAATGAACTCTTGAGAAGCTTTCTTCCGCCGAAACAATGCCCAGGATCGCGCTGCACGTGTTGAAATCAAACGGAGAGGTTACGGGCTTCAGTAAGTTACTTCTTTCCCTTCTCTCGCCACGCATACAGGCACGCTCTCTCTCTCTCTCTCACACACACACACACACCCTTTACGCGCGCAAATTCAAGGCAACCTCGGTAGGCACGAGCCTCGTTTTTCTCGCACCTCTCCAGAAACTACCAACGAAGAAGTACGCGTGTGTTTCTCTGGGTGAGTTGGGAGTGGGAGGAATTTAAATTATTCGTTCCAGGCAAGGACAGCAGCCACCCTTTTAACTTCTTGAAAGGTAAGATAAATGATGGTTATTTGGATTCAGCTTGGAGGAAGCCATCTGCTTGCGTTCAGTGCGAGAGAAACCGCGCTACTTCTCTTCCAGCTGCTGAAAATAGAAGGCGAAGGAAGCAACGCCGGGGCTTTGAGCTAAACTGCTTAGGTGCTCTGAGTCTTCCTTTCCCCCTTGGCTCCTATGCCATT
>JANHFL010008163.1:0-23708 GCA_032468155.1 Oxyrhabdium leporinum
CTCTCTCTCTCTCTCTCTCTCTCTCTCTCTCTCTCTCTCTCTCTCTCTCTCTCTCTCTGTCTCAATCATCTATCTATTTATATTTCAATCTTCAAATAATGAAATTTAATTTTCATATTTTTTTTGCAGAGGTCAGTTGCATTTTACTACAAGATATGTTTTATATAAATAAAATCATAACATGTAAAGTATTTACACTGTTTACCTAAAAAAAAATTGTACGCAGGCTGGATATCCTTGCATCCCTAGACCCAAGAGAAGGGGAACAGAATGAGCATCAGTGACAAGGCCAGAGGAATGGAGTCATTCCAAGAAAATTAAATAGTGAAGACTTCTAGACAAAAATCCCTCCAAATGAATGTCAGCATTACAGATATCAAAATGGGTAAGCTTGATGGAGCTGGTTTGAAGATAAAATAAGAAGGAAAAGAAGCTATACCTTATTCTCTTACCTACATTTATAAATTGTTGCATGTATTTGATTTGTAAAGATCAGGGAAAATGGAGCAGGGAAGTGGAAATGACTAATCGCTGTGAAGAAAACACTAGGAAGAAATGGAACTTTGCCACCAGTGTTTTACTCTTCCCACATTGGAACCTCCATTCCCCAAATACCAATTATCATCTTTGACCCTTCACTAGAGCTAGACATGGACTGGGGCCTTTGGAAACCAATTTTTGAGACACTAGAATGAATACAAGATTCACTCTTCCAAATGAAGAGGGTTCCTTCCTCAGATAAAACACAGCAGTTTCTCCGTGTTGGACTGTCAGCGTAGAAGAATTTTCTGTATTCGGTATTCTTACGCTCTGATTAAGTTACTCAGGTGACGGATGGAGGGTGTGCTGTTTGCAGGCACTTTCAAGTCAATGTTGACTTCTAACAATTTTCCAGATATGTCCCTGCGTTTTTTTGTGGCAGAATTTTGGAAGTGGCTTGCCATTTCTTGCTTCCTAGGGCTAAGAGAGAGTGACTGACCCAAAGTCATTCAGCTGGCTTCATGACTAAGATGAGACTAGAACTCATGATCTCCCTGTTTCTAGCCTGAAGTCTTAACCACTACACCAAACTATTTCTTGTGGATGGTGTGAAACCAGCTAAAAATCACTTGCTGATAATTACTCATACCTCATGCCAAGACATGCAGCAAGGACAACTTACAAGAAAGCAACCACATATGAGGAGAAATTTCCTAACAATCAGAAACAGACAATAGAACCATTTTCCCAGAGAGATTATGGCTTCCCCTTCACTGGGTACATTTAAGGAAAGGCTGGATGGTTTTAACATTATTCATATAGATTCCTGCAAAAAAGCAGAAGCTTGAATGGTCATTTATGTTACTGACATGTGTAGATTCTTCAAGGAAATGTGTCAGACCTGCCCCAGTTTGATCTCCTAGGGAAATAAAACTCTAGACTCCATTTAATTGAAGTGGAAAGGTACTTTTACTAAGAGAGGCTGATTGCAGTAACGACAAGCAGAATCTAAAGTCCCTGTGTGCCAATACAGGACTAACCCCTTGGTTTCCCTTAGCCCCCCCCCCTCCCATGGTCCATCTGTGTGTAGCCAATCTAGCACTGCTGAGAAGTTTTGGAAATGCTGAGGAGTTTGGGCTCATGAAATTCTATTTTCAGGGTAAACAGCCTTGAAGATGCCAGGACCCCAATACGAACAAGATTCCAAAGCGCTCTGTGATTCCTCAATGCCTCCTCCCACTTTCCCATCATAAAGGTAAACAGTTTTATTGCCCATTTGTTCTCCCCACCTTCCCAATTGATGGCAGAAAGCCGGCAAGGGGCCAAGCCGAAGCTGGTTGATCAGACAAAATGGCTTATTTCATTCTTCCAGTATTCTGCCAGATTGTTTTTGTCCTATCATATTTTCATCCAGCATTTCCCTTTTATTCACTTCATCAGGTCAGGCTAATTTCCCCTGCTAAAATATGGAAAACAAGGAGTGGATTTTTGTGTGTGTTTTTTTAACACAAAACTGTCCTTAGCCAATTCATAGATTGTATTATATATACACTTTAATTTCTGGAAAAGGTATTATTTTATTTTTAATCCAACTAGTAACTGAGAAGTCTGAGTGGATACCAAGTTGATAAAAACATTCAAAACAAGTAAAAAGATTTTAAAGAATTCTTAAAAAATACCAAGAAAACAGTAAAAGCATTGAAAATAAAATCCAATGAAGTTGGGAAGAAAAGCACACCATGTACAAAATAGCTTTTGGCAGCTCTTTTTAGCATTTGTTTATTTGTTTTAATCAAAAAGAAGATTTCACAGTATGATATGAAAAGAAAAGGGAGGCTAAGATACTAAATAATGTTGTTTGATACTAAATAAAAGGCAAGCTAACAATTGCTTCAAGGGGAAAGAATGCAATCAAAAATCTATGAAGATAGAGAAAAATCCACAATCATAATGAGAGTAGTTCATAAAACTTTTAGGTAATTTCTTCACTGAGTTTCCATTAGCAATTAATATTTCCACAACTATTCCAAAAGCAGGCTTAAAGCTCTGAGAAATAACATATATTTCAGAAATCAACTTGGTCGAGTTGATCAAGTAAGAATCCACTCTATTTCTAACCCTACTTTTTCAGTCACCTTCCATTTTTACATTCAGTGGAATTCATTTTTAGTTTGGTTCATATTTGGAGAGTCAACCTTTTCCGAATTCATCTGCTCAAGCCCATTACATTTAATCAAAGAGGAGGATATTCTGTCCATTGCAAATTCATAATTATTCCTGTAAAGGTCAATAAAATTTCAAATAGACAGGTATTATTAGTCCAATACTATGGAGGAAGGAGGATTAAAAATATTGTCATTTGCCTTAAGGACACGCCAAGTGGAAAATTAAGTTGAACAAAGACTGCCCAATATATTCCTCAACACTTTTTTTGCCAGATGAATAACTACCGTATCTAATAGTGCTTTTTTGCTTTATAAGAAACCAATCTGCCATTAGCCATTCTTACAATCATCACATACCAGCAGAACAAACTCAGATAACAGATAACAAATTAACAAAGGTGGAAAGGACTTTGTAGGTCATCTAGTCCAAACCCCTGCCTAAGCAGGAGACCCTACACCATTTCTGACAGATGGCAGTCCAGTCTCTTCTTGAAAGCTTCCAGTGATGAAGCTCCTGCAACTTCTGAAGGCAACTTCTGTTCCACTCGTTGATTGCTTTCACTGTCAGAAAATTTCTCCTTGTTTCCAGGTTGAATTTCTCCTCGTTCAGTTTCCATCCATTATTCTTCAGGTGCTTTGGAAAATAGCTTGACCCTTTCCTCTCTGTGGCAGCCCCTCAAATATTGGAACACTGCCATCATGTCTCCCCTGGTCCTTCTCTTCACTAGACTAGCCATGCCCAGTTCCTGTAACCTTTCTTCATATGTTTTAGCCTCCAGTCCCCTAATCATCTTGGTGACTCTTCTCTGCACTCCCCATCTTCCCACAACCTCTTTGACTCTGGGTAGCCCTTCCAGCAGATCAGGTGTTCTACCCCCCCTTCCCATGTGAAAGTCCAGCACCATCTCAATCTCATACTGTTCCTCCCTCTTTACCAGTAGGAGAGCTGGAATGCTATCTACAAAGATAGAGTGCAGTGAGATCCCATTTTCCCTAGCACAGACCTATGGAAAACCAGATGAAACTTCATTGATGCTGGAAGTTGCAATGAAAATGCTACTGTTCATTTGTTTGATCACTAAAAAAGGCTCAATAAACTTTGAGTATATAAACTGTTTTCTGGAAAGTTACATAGAAATCAAATACCCTTCTGCAATTCTAGACCCTTCCTGTCTAGGTGCACCTGCTGCTGTTTTGTAGGCAGCTTTTGCAAATTCTCACTGCTCTTTTAGAGGCTTTGGGTTGCATCACCAGACAACAAAGATTTTGCTTCCTGAATATTTTGGGTGTATCTTATAGAATATAGATTTCTGGCTGCTAATCAAGAAAATGACCTGTAATTTAACCTATCACATACTGCTTTATAGAAAACTTTATTTTTTACACAGTGGCAATGTATATCTTTCAATACTTGTTAACTGTGCTGAACACATGAAAGAAACACATGAAAACATGAAATGGTTATTGAAGGACGCCCAGTACAAATGGAATTATCTGTGGGGATCCAAACGTCGTGGCCCTGCTGCTTGGAAAGCTGCTGTTGGTATTGGACTGTTGTTACCTATGTGAATGGGACAGCCATGCAAAAATGTCACATGACATTAAAAAGAAATGGCCACTCCAAAAGAATTCCAGGACAGCAGGACAGGGCACATGAGCCATTTGTTGATGCAAAGATGCACTTGCACTTCACATGAAACCTGAACTAATTTTGAGAAAGCGATGAACAAGGAAGGCGAGGATTTTTGTTATTTGAGACACATGTTTCTCAAGACACGTGAATGACTAATGCCAAGATTAAGGAAGGCATTTTTGTCGGTTCGCAGTTCAGATATGTCATCGATGAAAAGCGGTTTGAAGATCCGTTAGTGGAGGCAAGAAAATTGCCTGGAAATCATTCAAGTACTGTATGAGAATTTTCTTGGCAACTACAAAGAACCAAACTAACATTCAGCTTGTTGGCAAACTTCTTACAGCATTTAAGAACATGAAGTGCAAACAAACCGTATTGATCTTCTTAGAGAAGGCTTTGGTCATGAACTGGGCTTTCTTTTCAAAGTGCTGGCAGATATTAATTTTGGAGAGGATTTTATAAAATGGGTAATTGATTTACACTTCACAGAAGCACGAATCTCTGTTAATTGAGATCTAACAAAACCATGTGGGTTACAAAAAGGAAGAAGACAAGGCTGTCCTGTGTCCCCTCGCCTGTTTATTCTTGAAATTCTGAAGAGAGAAATAAGAGGATAAGGGGATTGTGTGAGTAAAGATTTTAAAAAGAGACTTTTTAAAGTTGGGAGCTTTTTGGAGATAACTTGTCTTGGTTTTGGAAGATCCTTCTTTTAATGGGTAAATTAAAAGAATTTGGTGCATTAACAGTTTTAAGATTAACAGAAAATGAAGATGATAACAAACAATATGAAAATACAAGGGTTTTAAGATTAAGAAAAAGGTAACCATGTCTGGGTATCACTATGACAAATATGAATTGTGTATTAATTCAGATCAATTATGTTAAGACACGGAATGTAGTTAAAGAATATGTTAAGATGGGACAAAGTACAAATGTTTTAGCTAGAACGTTATTTTTCTTTCAGGCAATACCTGTTTTGACACTTGATGCACCTTTTAAACAGTGGCAGAAAGATATTTCTAAATTTCTGGGGTGGGGGAAAAACCCACAAATTAAAATATCAGGTGCCACAAGATGCAAAAGGAAGAGCAAGTTTGTATCTATCTGATTTGAAATTGTATTTTGTAGCTTGCTGTTTGGCTTGGATGCAAGTGGTGGCTTGCTGAGAAATAGAAAACCTGAGATGTGGGTGGCATAGGTATTTGTGGCACAGCAAAGTCAAGATCAATGTGGATTTTAAAAATCATTACTTTGGATATGCCATGTTGAGAATACGGAATAGATAGAAAATTTGGTTGTATCCAAAAACACCCTTGTGACTTTCAGCATAAGAAGCATTTTATTTGGCTATAGAAGTATATACTTCTCAATGGTTTTCTTATGTACAGCTATCAGAAAGGTTTAAAGTGGATGAAAGATTTTGTTGTTTTGAACAATGTAAGAACTACAGTTAGTCTTTGACTTAACGACCACAATTGACCCCAGCATTTCTGTTGCTAAGGGCGACAGTGGTTCAGTGAATTGTCCCCCATTTTATGATCTTTTTTGCCACAGTTGTTAAGTGACTCACTGCTGTTAAGTTAGTAACCCAGTTGTGAAGTGAATCTGTCTTCCCCATTGATTTTCCTTGTGAGAAGGTCAAAGCAAAAAAAATGATCGCATGACTGAAGGATGCTGCGACCGTCATAAATATGAGTCGGTTCTGATGCCAAGCATCAGAATTTTGATCGTGTGACCATGGGGATGCTGCAAATGTCGGGAGTGTGAAAAACAGTCATGAGTCACTTTGTTCAGTGCTGTTGTGACTTCAAATGATCCATCATTAGTTCTTACATTGTTCAAAACAACAAAATCTTTCATCCACTTTAAACCTTCCTGATAACTGTACCTAAGAAAGCCATTGACAAGTATACACTTCTATAGCCAAATCTTCTCTTTATTATACAGTCTCCTTGAGAAGATTCTCAGTTGCAGCATCCCCACGGTCACGTGATCAAAACGGAGACTCTTGGCAACTGGCTAGTACTTATGATGGTTGCAACGTCCCTGGGTCATATGATCCCCTTCTGACCAGCAAAGTCAATGGAGAAGCCAGGCTCACTTAACAACTACGCTACGAACTGAACAACTGTAGCGATTCACTTAACAATGGTGGCAAGAAAGGTCATAAAGTGGGGCAAAACTCATCAACAGCTGTCTTGCTTAGCAACAGAAAGTTTGGGCTCAATTGTGGTTGTAAGCTGAGGTTCGCCAACATCCCATGTAAAACTCCGAAGGACCAGCAACGATCTGTATTAAGGCAACACCTTATGAAGCCAGGTTTTCCCTAAGATGCAGTTTCTTTGCTGAAAAGAAAGAATTCTGTTGCTACTGAATATAGCACAAACAAATCTTTCTCCTGGTTGAGCTTAAAAGTTCCTTCTTGCCGATATTGGGCCTTTTCTTAGCTGTGCATCCCACTGAAGTCCATAGTGGTGGGTGACTCCTTCCCCAGCAAATCTGCCTTTTATCTCCCCCTTCACCTGTACTTTTGACAGCTATCTGTGGAATTCAGAAGATCTGGGAACAAAAAGTTGCTTACGGCATTAAATATTTACATAGCGATGTTAGGAAGGTGTGTGTAAATTATAAATAATGTAAGGCTGGATGGGTTGTGGTTAGAGCTAAGAGACCCAAATTGTATCATCATAATACATTATTTACAAATAATGCATCTATTCTTCTCCATTAGTGTTGCTGGCAAAAAGCCCCTGAGTGCTAAACCTGAATTTTGACGAGAGTAATAAATATGAGAAACAAATAGCGGTAAAGATGCAGATGTAGTTAAACAAGTGCAAATTGGAGTGCGTCACTCTAATTCTACCCAGCCTCTTCTCAGACAGAAAATAGCACAGCAAGAGTTCCAAAAAGAAGACAGAGCGTGATAAATCCAAATTATCTAAATTAATTTAACTGAGTTCCCATTGAAAAAAAAAACAGTAAAAGTCAGAATTAAATCATCTAAACATATTGAAAATTAACAATATTCTCTTCCAAAATTTGTGGCATATAAATCATTTTGGCAAGTTAACAGGTTATTCTATTAATTAGAATGAATCCAATATTATTCCAATTAGATCAAATGTATGCCTAAAACATAAGGGGGAAAACCCCAAATGCACAGGTATAGAATAGGTAGTACCTGGCTCAGCAGCAGTAACTGTGAGGGGGATCAAGGAATCCCAGTGGAACACCAGTTAATGTGAGCCAGCAGTGGGCTGCAGCTGCAAAGAAAACCAATGCAGTCCCAGGCTGCATTAACAGAACAATAGTATCAAGATCACTAGAAGTATTAGCCCTGCTTTATACTGCTTTGGTAAGACCACCCTTGGAATACTGCATCCAGTTCTGGTCACCATGATAGAAAAAAAGATGTTGAGGCCCTAGAAAGAGTGCAGAGAAGAGCAACAAAGATAACTAGCATTCTGGAGGCTAAATCATACAATGAACAGTTGCGGGAACTGGGAATGTTGAATCTAGCAAACAGAAGGACTGGGGATGGCATGAGAGCAGTCTTCCAATGCTTGATGGGTTATCTCAGAGAAGAGGAAGTCAACCTATTCTCCAAAGCACCAAGGCAAGACAAGAAGCAATGGATGAAAGTTTATTAAAAAGAGATCCAATCTAGAACTAAAAAGAAATTTTCTGTCAGTGAGAATAATTAATCAGTGGAACGCCGTGCCTCCAGAAGCTGTGGGTGCTCCATCACTGGAGGTTTTCCAGAAGAGGTTGGACAACCATTTGTCTAGAATGGTATAGGGTCTCCTGCTTGAGCAGGGGGTTGGACTAGAAGACCTCCTTTCTCAGTGTTTCATTTAAACATGGACAACACAACTCCTTTGGTTGGTTTGGCTCTGTCTTTGGTCATAATCATAATTAACTTATTATTGCACTCTTGCATGTTCTTGTAGCATGCTTGATATGAGGGATCCATTTTGTTTCCTTGCCAAGGGACTTTTATATTCTATCTGTGCCTGAATGTAGAAATGACTTAGCTTGTGAACATGAGGAAAGTAGCTTCTCTACTCTTGCTCATAGAAAACATTCAGCTTGAGCAGGCGCTAGACTAGAAGACCTCCAAGGTCTATTATTCTGTGTTCTATGTTCCAGACTGCCTAGTGATGGTAATGGCAGCAATCCCATGTCAAGGACATCATGTGGTCACTATTTGTGATCTCCTGCTGGGTTCTCCTTAACTTTGTTGGAAGCCAGCAGTGGAGGTTTCAAACAGTGACAATGTGGCTGCAGGATGCTGAAATGTCATAATTGCGAGCCAGGCTTTGAGGACTGGTCATAAGAACCAGTTGTTCAGCACTATCACAAGTTTGAATGGTCATTTAAATAATGATTGTTAACCAAGGACCACCTGTTTTGCAAGCACATGCACAAGCGCTCACACTTTTAGAATTTTAGAAAGTTTTAGACCACTTGGAGTAAAAGATGATGTGGTTGAGGCAAGGGACCAAACCTTCCAAGAGGCAGGCGATATCAATAAGGGGAGACCCCTATTATCTCTGACATTGACTGAAAATCTAACCAGTGTCCTATATAACTGTCAACTTTTGTCAAAAGGTGGGATATGAACTGAGGGAGGTTGCCGTGATTGATCTCACCCTCAGGAACAAGGAGATACTGTTTGGAGAATGCCTGGGACTCTGAAATGCCTGGGACTTTGGGAGGAAGGAAGACCTATGAGTTATGATAAGCAAGGGAGGAAGATGGCTTGCATGTGGGAGCACTTTATTAAATGCTGAAAAGAAAATGGAGGCTATGCAGGAGAGACATAGAACTAAAGAAAGCAGTCACCAGAAATTGTGGTGATAATGCCAGAAATGTCATGGATTAGAATGAGCTGCACTCAAAACAACAGCAGCTATTGTGAGGGTAAAGGTTTGTTCTCCGAGCTCTGGGTTGATTTCTGAACATTTCGTTACCAGGCTAGGTAACATCTTCATCTGAATTTAGGGGGTGTCAGTGTCCATGTTCTGTTTATTCAGGTGTGGGTGTGGCAAGTGAGGGTTTTGTGATGAGTCAGCTGTGAGTCTTGTGATGGGTCTTGTGATAAGGAGGTTACCTCAGGTCAGGGTCTTTGGGAAACTCATGCAATTCCCTCCCACACACACACCAGCAGTTCACTTCCTAATGATCCTGACCTGAGTGAATCTTCTTATCACAAGACCTGTCACAAGACCCTCCCTTGACACACCCACACCTGAAGCCCTTATAAACAGAACATTGACATCCCTTAAAACAGGGGTCTCCAACCTTGGCAACTTTACGTCTGGAGGACTTCGACTCCCAGAATTTCCCAGCCAGATTTCTGGGAGTTGAAGTCCACCAGGCTTAAAGTTGCCAAGGTTGGAGGCCCCTGCCCTAAATTCCACTGAAGATGCTACCTAGCCTGGTAATGAAATGTTCAGAAACCAACCCACATGCTCGGAGAATGAACCTTTACCCTCTTCCTACACCAGAGCTACAGATATTTGCCACTATTGCAAAACAATAGCTACTACCTAAGAGGAGCAAAAAGGAAGGGAATGAGCCTGTTGGTCTACTGCAAGCAAAAGAGGGCAAAAGAGTCCCCATGGTGAGAAGATAAAACTTCTTAATTCATATTTTATCTCTCAAAAGCCCCAGGTGGCCACTCTTGTGGCACTAGTGGAAGGAAGGCTTTGCAGCTCTGGGCAGACAAGGAATGTAAAACACCCCTGAGCCAATTTAAACGAATGCCAGTCTCCAGGACTGGATGAATTACACTCAAGGACTGAAGGAACTAGCAGATCTGTTTATCATGATGTTTGAAGAAGAGAGTCAATATCATTCTTGGCTTCAAAAAGGAGAAAGAGGACGCAGGAAATCACACCTGTTCCCTTGATGTCTAAATGGGGGCAATGGTTTGAGCAGATTATTCAATAGCATATTTCTGAAGATTTGCATAAGAATGCAACAATTAATAGCAACCAGCTTGGTTTTGTCATAAGCCAGTCATGCCTGACTAACTTTACTTCAGAGGTGGAAGACTGTAGAAGTCATTTAGTCCATCCTGTAAGGGCATATATGAAAAATGACTGACAGGTCAGATAGTCAGAAACACTGGATTGCCTCTGATAAGTTCTTTAACTCTTCCTGTTTTGCAGCCCACCATCTCTTGGGTTTTGAATCAAAGAGTCATAGAGTTGGAAGAGACCTTGAAGTTCAACCTTTTGATCAGTGTGTGTGTGTGTGGATGAAGATCTCTAGTAAAGGAGAACCTACCACTGATGTTTATCCTCTTTATATAGTCCCACCCTTTGGGACAATTAAGAATGAGCCCATTCCTTCTTCTGTATGACAACCTTTTTTCTCCTGTTTCATCATATGCTTCTGTAACTTAGAGAAACTAAGTTGCAAAAAGGTGGTTTTGAAAGTGGCTAAGGGGTCTTGAAACCTGGGGCTGTGGGTTCCTCTAAAGAGACATCAGCTAACAAATAGTTCTGTTAAAAAACAAAACAAAACTTCTTTCCTTGGATTGGAACCATATCCAACAAAGAGTTTGATGAAAATGTCGAATTCCTATGCCTGAAATGGTTTCCAGCAGGTATGGATTCCTAGAACTACCCAGGAGGCTGGTGTCCAGACAAATATGAGATCTCCAGAGACACAGCTCCAGCATGGCACCTCTAGAGGAGGGAACCCCTTGGGGGAAGATGCAGGGAACTGTCCAGGGGCCCATCAAAGCCCACATCTTCTAGAGGAAATGAGAGATGGCCTTCTTCTCCTTCTAACCTTCGTCCAGACAAAAATCTTCTCTAATCCAAGCATTCTTCTACTAACCTATAGTATTTGCTCCTATAGTGTGCGCTTACAGAAGTTATATCTGATAAGCAATCATTAACATACTACTTAAATGCACTGACAGTTTTTTCTTTCTTTTTTTCTGTTATTGATAGGAAACTAATAAAGATGACATAAATAGTGATTTAATTCAATCTTGGAAAGATTTTTCTTTAAGAGAACCACACAAAATATGGTAACAACAGCCATAAATAATTTCAGACATTTTATTTTTACTCTTGGATAACAATTTTCATCAGGGTGTTCAAAATAAGGAGCCACATTTACTACAGTCAGAAAGATTTGTACATCTGGCCCAGCAGGAATTGCTGAATCTATTTTCATTATAACAAACATTGATTTTGCATTAAAAAGTCTCATTATTTGAGATAATGACTACTGGGCTCTTTAGTTATTCTTCTGGTTTCTAAATCATTACACCTCTTGCATTTAAACTGCAGATGGGATTGCAAATGGCTCCAGAAACCTTAGAGTAGAACTGTTTCCATTCAGCAATTTGGGAAGAGGGAATGAAAAAGGAAACTGGAAGAACAATTTTTAGAAGAAATATGGGTGGTGTTGCAAAGGAACAGTTCTTCATTTTTTTACTAAGTTTTTAAAAAAAGAAAAATCTCCATTGCATTCATTATATTCATTTGTAGAGATTTTAAATAATATTTCCGCTCCTTTTCCAGTCCAGTAGCTCTCTTCAGGATGGTAAGATTTTGTAAAAATTGCTGGAAGAATGTTTGGTTACCTTATAAAAACTGGCTCAGAGGTAGTATGTGGTCTATCACTGCAAAGAAGAATGGATGGGCTCAAAGCCCAAAAAGGCAGACTGAAAGGAAAAAAATTCTGGGAAGATTCCAGCAGAGTTAAAGATTAGATTTTGTGATCAAAAAACAATTGAGCTTATTGAGTTTAAAAATTAAGCTCAAAAATACAGGTAATCCTCAACGTATGATCACAATTGAGCCCAGAATTTATGTTGGTAAGTAAGACATTTGTTAAGTGAGTTTTGCCCCATTTTACAACTTTTCTTGCCATGGTTGTTAAGTGAATCTGACTTTGTTGTTGGAAGGTCACAAAAGCTGATCACTTGACCCTAGGACCAGGGATGGGATTCTGCCGGTTCGGACCAGTTCAGGCAAACCAGTAGTTCTGGTGATGAGTTGGCCCCGCCCACCAGCCCTGCCGTAGCCTGTGCTTTATTTCCTTGTTTTGCAGCTCAGCTGATTCGCGCAGCATAGTGAATTGCCATGCGTCAGCTGTTTGACACACTGGGGCTGCAGTAGAAAGTGAGTTCCATAGCTAAAAATGGGCTTTTGAAAACACTGCGCTTGCGTGCACCAAGCATGCATTTGGTGCGCGTACGTGCTCACCAAACTGGTTGTTACACTGGTTGAATCCCACCACTGCCTAGGATGCCACAACTGGTTGAATCCTACCACTGCCTAGGATGCCACAACTGGTTGAATCCCACCACTGCCTAGGATGCCACAACTGAACCAGTTGCCAAGCATCTGAATTTTGATCACATGATTATGGGGATGCTGCAACGTTCATAGGCATGAAAAACAGTCATCAGTGCTGCTGTAACTTT
The DNA here is from genome assembly GCA_032468155.1 of Oxyrhabdium leporinum. Classification (NCBI taxonomy): domain Eukaryota; kingdom Metazoa; phylum Chordata; class Lepidosauria; order Squamata; family Cyclocoridae; genus Oxyrhabdium; species Oxyrhabdium leporinum. The sequence goes on from JANHFL010008163.1 coordinate 12,734, forward strand.
GAATGGTCCCTACGTGAACTGCTGTTCATTGAGGACTACTTGTGAGCTTAATCATTATTGTCCTTTCTTTTCCTCGTGCTGACACTTACTTGTCCCAAATCTATTATCTGTAGGATGCCAACCAGCAGGATTAATAGAAAGCCTCTTGAGGCAAGGCCACCACCGATGCTCCTCTCATTCATCCCTTCTGCAAGCACAGAACGGCTCAAAATAAGCTGATCTATAATTCTGCATCCGGGGTTAGCAACACCTTTGGAATTATTCTGGTGTTTTAAGGGGGAGGGGCAGAAGAATACTGGAAAAGCTCATCAATGTATTATTCTGCATGGCGCGGAGGTAGCTGGTTAAATGCCCCTCACCCTGGCAACAGCAGTAGGAATGATTGGCTCTGCCTCTGCTCCCCAGAGAGGACTTTCCCAAGGCCATGCTGACATTGCATGTATATTTTGAATAAGACAGAAAGGAAAAGCCTCATTGGCATGTCAGGTCTGGGGGGATTTTAAGACCTCTGGAAGATGTCTTTCTGCCCTGTCTTAGAGCCCAAAGTGAGAGGCAGAAGCCTTATTGCATGTCATTCAATTCTTTTGGTGGAAAAGGAATCCAGGACCTCTGGCTGAGTCTCCCATTATTTCCCTGGATACGGATGCAGTGGTAACTACCGTAGGTTATGAGTGTGGTTAGTTTTAGTTTTTAGTAGCCAGTTACTACTGGTAGTCATTTTAGTTCTTCACCATCCATTGCCCACAACTTCCTGACACATTGCTTGTCTTTTTGCTGATTGTTTGTTCTGTTTTGTTCATTCTTCCAACTCTTTTATCCAGTCTCCTCTTCTGCTTTGCAATCTATTGTCCTTTCAAATGCCACACGACTAATTAATCTCTAGTCTTTTTTTTTTCTTCAAGGTCAGTTGTTATTCATTTTTTAAAGCCCTGATTCTTTTGTTTCGACCAATTATTTTTCAATGGTGTGCTTTCTTCCAAAACTTTACTTTCTTGTTTCCTTTTCTAAAGCATCTCTAATTTCCTTTTGTTTAATTTGATTAAAATCAAATTTTAATTTAATTTGATTGTGAGAGTACTCGAGCTCAATTCTTTAAGTAAAATATTACACATTTTTATTGTTCTTTCCATTCCTTTTTATGCCATTTTACTCCAGTTGCTTTCTTTCTATTTTCCCTTTCTTTCCACATATCATTTTAACAATATTTTGATTATATTTTTCTCTTTGCTCAACCTGTGATCTTTTCCAATACTGTAAATTCCTCCTTCCTGTGAGCTCTGTGGTATGAGAAATGCTCACCAAATTTGCCTTTGACACAACGTTAGTTGGAATAGGTAGCATTCCAGAAGACAAGAATAGAATTCAAAGTTATGCTGATAAATTGAGAAGCCAAAGAAATAACACAATTAAAATCAAAAGCACAGAGGTATCATATGGGGACTATCTGGCTTACCAAGAATACTAGAAAATTATCTGCAGAATAAATATACTTTTATTTAAATATAAAATTATACTTTATTACAACCTTAATTAGCAGAGTGGTTGTTTTAAAATTGCAAACACAATTTTAGCCAATCAACAAAATTATCTTTAAAATTATGGGAAGAAGTAAATTGTACTTTTCTTGGTTGATCAAATTCCATCTGGAGTTTAGTTCTAGTTCAAGATGCCACAACTCAAAGAGCACTCAATATATATATATATATATATATATTTAAGGAAGGACAATAAAATTATTAGGATTGGAATGAAATCCTGTGAAAAAGAGATTGGAAAATTGAGCATTTTAGTTAAATATTTAGTTAAAATTTAATTTAATATTTAGTTAACTTTTTTGTTAAATTAAAGAGTGACAGTGAGAACAATTAATCAGTGGAACAACTTGCCTCTTGGAGTTGTAGGTGCTCCACCACTGGAGGTTTTTAAGAAAAGATTGGACAACTATTTGTCCAGGATGAAATAAAGTTCTCTTGCCTTGGGCCAGGAATTGGAATAGAATAGTTCTCAACCCATGGTCTGCAGATCCCTAGGGAGTCGCGATATCATCCCAGGTGGTCCATGAAGGCTTGATTAAATGTTATGATTTAAATCTTGAATTAAGTCTTGGTGGTCCATGGCCATGGTCTGTGGCCACAAAAGATATTTAAAGGGGGTCCATGGGGAAGAAATGGTTGAGAGTCATTGGATTAGAAGATCTCCAATGTCCCTTCCAGCTTTATGATTCTATGATTCTAGCCTTGAACTCAGAAGAATAAGAGGTGATATGATAAAATGGTTGATTCTTCTTGATTTTTTTAAAAAAATCTAATGCTAAGAGCAGTTCAACAGATTATGTAATTAGATTCCCTAGATGTCTTCAAGGAGAGCCTTTAGCCATCTCTTAAGGGAACCTTCTTACAATGGGGACAGGATGGAGTCAGAATTGTAAGTGCCTCCCAGTTCTATTCCTCTGTTGATTTGGGTTTTTGTGAGGAAGTCAAATTCTCCACCCCTCTTCATTATTAGTCATAACTGGAACTGCTGGGAATGGAAGTTCACCTGCTTTTTTAACAATTTATGTAACACTTGATATTATTTTATCTCATTAACATTCTCAAACCTCCCATCTGTTCAGGATGGCCTGAGGACTCCTGCACTGGGCAGCATGCTGGACCAGAAAATCTCCCAGGGATTCTATGAATTTTTTTATCTTCTACTTCTCCCAGCCTTGCTTTTTTCTGGTAGAGTAGTCTGTCCCACTTCTTATGCAAAAGTATAGACAGTAACAAACATGCAAACAATTATGTCTGTGTTAAAAAAAACATTACAGACTAAAAGCCATTGCATGGGACTTTGCCATAGAATAAAGGCATTTGCCTGAAGACTGAGATGGCTATATGATAATAATATCCTCAATATTGTTCTCATCTCTCTTAGCACATCCTTCCGTTTCTGCACAACAAAATAAGCAATCTAACCATTGCACTCCAAAATGATCACAATAAACACATAAGTTAAAACTGGAGGAATAAAATAATTGTAACCATTTTATGGAAAGCCAGATTAACTAGATCTTATTTTAGGAAAGAGCCTGGCTGATTGGAGAAATGGTATGGATAGAATATATCTTGATTTCAGCCAGGCTTTTAATAAAGTGTCTCAGGCTATCCTTATTAATAAAGTGGGCAAATATAGTTTTGACGGCAAGGGTCACACTCAGAGGGAAGTATAAATGATGAAATTGTCTACCTGGAGAGACATTCCAAGTGGGATGCCACGAGACTCTGTCATGGGCCTGGTGCATTCAAAGTTTTTAGAAACTATATGGATGAGAGGGTTGAATCATTACTTACCAAATCTGCAGGCAATACAAAGCTGAGGGAGTGGGTAATACTTGGGAGGAGAGGAGGAAATGGATAAAGACTTAGAGTTAGATAAATGGGTGGAAACTATTAGAATAAAATGTAACATGGAACACTGTAATGATATACATCTAGGTAAGAAAAATAAAAGAAACAAGTACAGGATCGGAAGAAACTGGTTCAACAGCAGCACAAGCACTTGAGTATACTAGTGGATCACAAGTTCAATGTGTCACAATAGTGTAATGCAGCCACAAAGGCCCACAACATCTTAAGGAGATCAAGAGGAGCTTAGAGTCCAGATCACAGGAATTCATAATCTTGCTTTATCTTGTCTTGTTCAGACTTATTGGGACTACTTGGTCCAGCTACTCACATTGAATGTGAATGCCTCTAGAAGTTACAATTGGCAGCAGTTAGCCCTGGAAACTCAGAGATGGCGAGTTCTAGTTCCGCCTTAGAAATGAAAGCTGACTGGGTGATTTTGGGGCCAATTGTTCAGAGATTCCGAGTTCTAATTCTGTCTTAGGCATGAAAGCTGGCTGGGCGACTTGAGGCTAGTCGCTCTCAGGCCAACCCACTTCACAGGGTCGGTGTTGGGAGTATTAGATATGCTTTCTGTCTTAAGTAACTTATAAAAGTTGAGAGAGAGAGACAGAGAGAGAGAGAGACATATTTTCTTTCCCCAAATAGAGTACTTAACACTTAAATTGGCTTGTGGAAAAAACTGTATTTTCTATTTTTAAATTGTTCACACACCTTGAAGTAATTTCAGCTATTCAAGGCTGATTTTATCAGTAACAAAACTGCAAGAAGACATCCTATTATGAATTTCCCCAGACACTCCAGGTATATCCAAAGAGCCCTTTTCTATTTTTACCATAGCCATACTTCATAGTTCTATGGTCCCTCTGAGATACTTCAGTTGACTGCTGTTGTAAAACCTTTTGCACTCTGTGGCATTTTTCATCTGGCCAACACGGTTTGGCTGTGATCCAAAACAGCAAAATGTGCAGATGGAGGAGACAGACATGTACAGCCAGAGGCAATTTGATGTCCATTACCTGGCTAAATGCTCAAGACCATTTTCCTTAAAACCAGTTTTCTTGTTCGACCAGAGGTTCACATGCTGTAAAGGTTTTAAGAAATCATTCTGCTGCTGATGTGTACAGCTATTTCAGATTGTGTTCTCTTTAAAGATGTTGACGCTAAAGTAGAAGTCACAGGGAAAATATTCAGAGGTGTGGAAAATAGAATATTGGTAAATGCTACCAAGTATCACACTTCTGCAAAGAATTAAAACAAAGTTTTTATTAAATGATAGGTAAAACAGCCTCCCTAGAAGCATGAAAGTAGCCATGTACTCTGGAACATTACATGCTTGAATAAAATCTCCAAAGAATGTTTTCTTGTTTCGCTGTGCATGCCTTTATATACACAGAGAAGAACATTTCTGTTCAAAGCAAGAAAGCAAAAGTACTATGTAAGCACAGTTGTGCAGAGCAAGCACAGATGTGCAAGATTTCCAGTGGATGGGCTGCTTTAATGCTCTAAAGAGGAATGTTTCATTTAAGAAACATCTTTTTCTCTATGTGCCTTTCTAATGCATTGCACTATACTATTAATTCATGCATAATAATTAACTGTAACATGTATCTGACTGTTCATGTATTTAGTTCCTTCCGTTTTAATTATAAAATGCATTTATTAACATATACAAAGTGTATTGAAAGTCAATCTAGATAGATAAATAGGCAGAGAGACTGGTGATTGATTGATTGATTGATTGATTGATTGATTGATTGATTGATTCCAGGAATAGTTACTGTGCTTAGGAATGTTCAAATTTCAAGCATCAAATGAATAAGGAAATATTTAGATGAAAATGGTCACCAACTAAAAAGTGTAGTGTAATATATTGTTCGTGGGACCTGACTTTTGGTAATCTATTTAACTATGAGACTATCATGAAAAATATATATATACGTGCTTACAAACACCAACTTGATGGCTATTATAGATATATAATTTCTGAAATCAGTACTAGAAATAAGAAAACTAGATGCTCTTTTTTAATTACTGAAATAACCACAACAAAATATAAAGCTTTTCAACTCCACAAATTCACAATCATGCAAATGTGTGAGTCACACTAATAGCATAGCTGGCACGAAATGACAAATTAGGTGGCTTATTTGCCACATCATTTCCTCTGTCTAATGGAACCTATTTGTGCTAGTGGTCATTTTCACATTACATATGGTGGGAAACATGCTGCGTTAATCAATGCTATTGTCAATACTGAAAGTCCCCATTAATTGCTCTTTAACTACAATCTTTTCTCTTTTCCTCCTTTTTTATTACACAGGAGACATAATAAGGTACCAATGTCTACCAGGTTTTACATTAGTTGGTAATGAGATTCTGACATGTCGACTAGGAGAGAGATTGCAGATGGATGGCATGCCACCTACTTGCCAAGGTTTTAAATTCTTTTTTTTTAAATATTTTTAGTATATATTTGCTTTGATATCTTGCATGCAAGATTTAGTTAGCATCGATAAACACCAGGGAAGAGCCATATATATAATGGGAATACTGACTAAGTTTGATTTGAAGTTGAGGAATATCTAGAGGGCAACTGCGAACCATTCCTGAAAGGATTTATTCAAAAGTGCTTTATATGCATTGTCTTATTTCTTTTCCTTTTTCTTACCCTATGTGAAGGGTACGAGAACATGAGTGGTATTGCAGCCATGTCTTCTCAATCATAATATATGGCTATTAAATCTGGACCATCAGAAACAATGAATGATGAAAATCTGGTGCCTTAAAACTGTGCTACTGGAGAGAATTGTTGAACAACATTAAATATCAGACACAGTAAAATCAATTTGTTTGCTGGAACATAATAATAAAGATAAAGCTTAAATATTTTTGATATATACTGTAGAAGAAGAAGCTTTTAAGAAGCTGGAAAGTTTGAAGGCAGTAAAGAAAGAAGCTGATAAAAGATGAGATGGCTGGCTAGAATTGTTGATGTCAAAGCACAAACTTACAAAACTTTAAAATAACTGACAGACAATCCTGGTGAATAGTTGTCCATTAAATCATGAAGAGTCAGAAGTGACTAAACAACTGAATAAGCAGGTGGCTAAGATGTTAGACTAAGATTAGAAAGGTCCACGATTGAAGTTCATATGTAGACATGAAAGCTCAATGAATGACTTTGGGGCAGTCCTTATTTCTCATAGTTGTGGTGGTTTCAAATTGGAGGAGGGAGTAACCAACTTGACTTCCAGAATGAAAGTCTGGCTGTAAGTCTAAAAAATATAAATAATGAATATCCACAAATGGAAGAACTATGTTTAAGGAAAAATAGCACAGCTAAGCAAATCAACAGCAAATGAAATTCAGATCATGAATTTTATGTTCTAGATTGGTACCAGCTCTCCTTTAGTTTTTATGGTACAAATAATATAGTCTTTTTTTTTCTTCCCAGGGCATTCCATGGAATTCTATTCATTTGGTTATCCATACTTTGATAACTTGTTTATTTCAAATGATGCTTGATTCATTTAAATCAAAGCAATAATTGGCCATTTGTGGGAGGGGGAGATACTGTTTAGCAAAAACTTTTCAAAACTTATTGAGATAATTTTTACTTTTTCCTTTGAAAAAGATAAGCAGTGTATCAGTTCAATGAATGAATGAATGAATGATCCACCAAGGGATTGCAATTACTCATGTTCTATCATCTCATCCCATATCAACCCATCTATGAGTAGAAAAACAAGGATCTTGAAAGTTTACATTAAAAAAAATAATCCATGGTTATTTTTCAAAAAAGCAACTTGAGCAAACTCAAATCAGAAGCCGTGCAATGGTTAGAAATAAGGTATCTATGAACAGATTAGAAGTTTCCTAAGCATTCATTTTCTGATGTCTTTTTATTAATGATATTTTATTAATTCCAAATTTGCAGAGAAAATTTCATTTTTTTATTAAATGATGTTATAATACACTTAGTCTATTGTCACTTAATAAATATGGTTCTTGAACTCGTAGGCATTTGTCATTCTTAATACCTTTAATTGAAACTGATGAAACCCAGAAATTACTACTCCTTTGATTAAAAATATTGACCTTTTGAACATATTGCTAAAAATCCACATCTAGAAACTCAATTAACTCAAAGATAAGTCATAATCAATGTCTAAATTCCTAATAAAAGCATAGATGCCACATTTTAGTCTTCCATCCAGAGGTACATGTAGACAGGTGTGTGTGTGTATATATATACACACAAACTATGTCAACTCTAGAATGAAAATCTATTAACACCATATGCTTGGTGAATATATATATATATTCATGGTGGAATGTTTTAGATATGTCCATCCATGTGACCTTAGTGTTTATACCCTCATACTAGACCAAACCTAGTATATTTGACATATATTGGTGAATAGGAACAATTTGCCTCACTGATTCTTCTACCATTGTTGCCGTTCAAGATCAATCCAGCTCGTTGTGAATGTTGCCTTAGAAGGAGAATTTAAGCAGTTCCTGTCTATGGGGGGAGCAGCTCATAGGTTTTATTGTCCAGCTTACATGGGTTTGGGTGGTACCTTTTACCATTGTGGGGGTACCTTTTACCATTGGTCACAATTATATGTATCAACATCAGAACAATATACTGTGTAACAATAATGGACTTCAGTTATGCAGTCTTAACAATCAATTTGACTTTTTAAAATCTTTATTCCACCCTCAACCCAGAAACTGCAGGCCCCATCATCTTTCTCTTTTGCAGAGCAAAAGCATTATAGAACACAAAAAATAATTTACTGAAGAAAAAGAGAGAGATTCAAGTATTATTTAATTTCATTTCACCAAGTATATGGTGTTAATAGATTTTCAATCTAGAGTTGACATAGTATTTTTTTTCTTCAGTTGTCATATTGGTGATAGTAGAAAACAGGTGATAGTCTATCTGTATTAACATTCAATTAAGCACTAAAGGGAGATATGGTTCAAACTGTCAAATGTTTATTTTAAAAAATCTGTTAAATTGTGAATAGCTTTGCTATTGAATGGCTAGACATGGAAAAAATATGCACATTCTCTTAACATCTTTTTTTAATATCCATTATCTAGGAATTGTTTATTAATCCAGTTATTTAGCAAGGTTTAATTATTATAGTCTCAAAGGATAAAAATAATCTGTGCCACTGAAATATTTGAATAGCACATCATTTCACAAAGAGCAACACATAACTTCTGGGGCAGAGAATCCTTTTCTTTTTCTCCAAATTATGCAGGCATGTCTAAAAAAGAAAAGAAAACAATACCAGAGAAAAGAAATAAAAGTCTGTTGGGTTGACTTGGAAATAGCTCCATTTATTCTCAGACACAAAGCATACTAAGCATATGCTAAGTAGAGAGACAAAAAGAGCAGCAAGCCACTCAGTTGATCAATGATCAACTTGCTCTGCTGGAAGGAAATTCTATTAAATTTATGGAAGCTTAGTTAAGTCTTGTGATGCCTTCCTTCCGGAATGAGTTTTCCTCTGAGATCTTAATGGTGCTCACCTTGACAATGATCTGGAGGACAATAAAGCCCTGATTGTCCAAGGATATGTTACCAAGTTTACTATTTTCTATTTAGACTGTGTGTTTTTTTAAAAAAATATCTAGTTCTTATACTGTGAACTGCTCAGAGTCAGTCTATAGCTGGGAGCACCTACATCACTTGAAATTTACAGTATATGGGTTAGAGAGATTCTAGGGACTGATAAAATATACACTTGTTTTAATGATTAAACAAGAGTTCATTCTTGCACTTTTCTGAATGTCCTGAAGTATCTCTCTCTTTGCACAGTCCCAATAGTTTTGTGCCTTGCAAGCACTGAGAATTTCAGCCTAGTGTCCCCACAGAGCCTTCTTGGAGGATGAAGAAAGAGGAGAAGAAGAAGGATATACTACATCTACAGTATATACCAAATCCTTTATGTAGTTAACATATCCATATTGAAAACCCTTTCTTTTTCAAATCTTTAAGAGATTGAAAGATGGCTAGCACTGTTGATGTTACCTCGTACTTAACCATGAAAACTTTTTGTCATTTCAAGAGATACATAATGTATCAAGTACAGACTCAAAAAGTGACTAAGGCCAGGAACCATTTTATCAGGGGAGGCAAATGCAAGAACTACGGTAGGGGTGTCAAATTTGCAGCCCGGGGGCTGGATGTGTCACATGCTGGCCCCATCCCCACCCAGTTTAGTGAAGAGGAAAGAAGTCCTGATACATCCCGTGATGCCACCATGCTGCTGCGAGTTTGAAAGCCCTGAACTACGGAATAAATGGGTTCCTTAAGTCTGGCAAGGTTTAAGACACCAAAATTTACAGGTCTGATAAGGATATTGATAGTCAATAAATGTTGCATCCCTGTTCTATCTGAAGTGACAATTATTTGAAAGAGTTTAGCTTCTGTTTATTTAATACATAATAAGATATACTTGGATATATAGGCATCATTTCAGAAAAGAATATCTAAAATATACAAAGGTGAACATATCAAATACAAGAATCTGAATATATTTCTTCTCTACTGTTTTCAGAGATTTATCCATGTTTTGATGTATTTGAAATGAAGTTTTTGATGTCCAAGTTTAAAATACCCCCACATATCCTATATCTTTCCAGTTATTTTATTGTTTACAACTCATTTTCTTTTCTCTTTTCTCTTTATTTGTCTCTCTGTCTCTCTTGCAGTATTATGTCCTGCAAATGAATTGCGCCTTGATTCAACTGGAGTGATCTTGAGCCCAGGCTACCCAGATAGTTACCCAAACCTTCAAATGTGTGCTTGGACCATTACAGTGGAAAAGGGTTACAATATCAGCATTTACTTTGAATTGTTCCAGACTGAAAAAGAATTTGATATACTTGAGGTGTTTGATGGTAACTAAAGGATATTCAACTTTGAATGCATAATAGTTGCTTTATCAAGTAATATTACATTATGCAGTATATCCAAAATAACACAGTGTGATTGTTGCATGCAATTAATGAACGTTTTCACTTATGCTGTGAACAGATGGCTGCAATATATTGCATTATTCAAATGATTATATATCCAAGAAAAAACATTTAACATTTCTCTAATTTTGGCCTTTCTTTTTTCCTCATATGTGTTCCCTGGGATAAAGGACCAAACAGTCACAGCCCGTTGCTAATCTCCTTAAGTGGAGATTATACCTCTTCTCTCAATATAACAAGCACTGGCCATGAAGTATTTCTCCGATGGTCAGCAGACCATGGTACCAACAAAAAAGGTTTTAGGATAAGATACATAGGTAAGTCACCCCTCCCTTTTTTTCACTCTACTTCAAAAGAATCAATAAGGGGAACAACTAGCAAATTGGGATAGAAGCTGGACAAAGTCTATATAGAGAAGGGGGAAATAAGTTCTTGGAAGATGTGATTTTAAGATCAACTAAGTGAAAGTTCAGTTCTATTGTCAATATAATATCTAATCCGAAGATATAATGGTTTTCTTTCTTTCTTTCTTTCTTTCTTTCTTTCTTTCTTTCTTTCTTTCTTTCTTTCTTTCTTTCTTTCTTTCT
>JANHFL010008164.1:0-14020 GCA_032468155.1 Oxyrhabdium leporinum
TTTTTACGTGTGAACCGCCCCGAGTCCTTGGAATGGGGCGGTATATAAATCAAAGTATAAATAAATAAATAAATAAATTATCTTTGCACCCAAGAGAAACATCTGTCACTACCTAGGATTGAACTTTAAACTTTCTGAGTGGGAGGTGAGTGTCTTCACCACTAGGCCACCACACTGCTCTATTTACAAAACTCCAAATATAGATTATCCTAGTTTGCTCACAAGACTACTACACTGTTCAGAACAATTTGTCTACTATTTTCTGTGTTATATAAATAGCTATTTCATGCAACTTTGATTCCCCTTCCTCATTATTATTGTATTCCAGACATATTCCACTCAGTCTCCTAAATACATGTGCAGAGGTGGGCAGAACCAAGACAAAAAAATATATTTCATTCATTTTACTGCAACCTCTGGTCTCCTCTTTTAAGAAGGACCTAATGACTATTTGCAGGTGAAAAAAAGCAAGTAAAACTATCAGAGGGTTGGGTTCTTACATTACAAAAATGTTTAAACGTATAATTTTAAACAAATGAACAGAGATTGAGTAAAGCTATCATATATTTATGTGCAATTTTTCTGATTATCTAGATCACTAGTGAAGTTGATCAGCAACAGAGACAACAGAAACAAATTAATGATTTCTTCACAATGTAACTAATATCTGGAAACCAAGTCAATTAATCCTGATGACTTCCAAAGAGGATTAGAGCAATATATACATGATAGATTTATAAACAGCTTGCACTAGAGTTCATGTCAGTATAGGCTAGAAGAAGCAGGACAAAAGATGTCTACTTTGACCCAGCAGGACTGTTCTTATCTTTATAACTATAACTGACTTAAAACACAAGGATATCAAATAGAACATAATGGCTGTTTTTGTGCTGCTCTTCTGTTCTATGTTCTCTTTTACCAGAGATAGGAAAAAAGATTTGCTGCCATACACAAGTTTTTGCTTGCATCATTCTTCTGTAAACAGAAGATGGCAGCAAATAAAAAGGTACATGGCTACACATATTATCTCATCTATATTTAGGAGCATAGAATTGGCCTAAATATAAGAATTTATGTACATATACATATCTATATACTGCACCGGCCATTGCATACCAAGCTGCAGAACAAACATTCCAGCCATGTGGCGCTATCTGTAGTTAATTGAGACCAGTTTGTCAAATAATCCACGACAAATATGGCAGGATGTTTCTTTTTTTTTCCTCATTAAGATATTAAATGACAAAGGTTTTGTGGCTTCCATGTCTACTTTGAGAAATAGCTGTTTGCTGAGATGACATAGGAAAGATATTTAAGAACATGAATTAGATTCATGTATTAAAAAAGAGAATAATTTTAGCAATCTGGACCATACCTGATCAATTGTATTCATTTTGGGTAGTTACTGGGAAAATGATGTCAAATACTCCAGGCAAACCAAAATATACATTATAATGGGAAGGTTCCTAACAAGGTCCACTGGGTCTGATCTATTAACTTGTTGCTAGCATGACAACCTCCACAAGTGGTTGAATATGTCACAGTGCCTCATGTTATTGGATATTATTTTGCAGGATCCAATCTGGGTCAATCACCAGGACCACAGGTTTTGTCTTCTGAGCTTAGTAGCTGCCAAATTGAATGTGTTACTACTAAGATTGTTGGACGAGCAGGCACAAAAACAGCCTGGGAAGTGATTGAAGCCTGGGAAACAGGCCTTCGTCAGGTAACAGGAGTGCTTTACCACCAGCTTGTCAAGTACTTAGAAGGCGAGGGCTGGGCAGCACAAGCAAATGACAGCTGATGACTTAAAAGCCAACCATCAACAAACCCCAATCAACATCTAAAAAGTCATTTAGAACAGGTACTATGAATACCACATTCAGAACAGCACAGTCTGCTAGAGAGAAGTTCCCTGAAGATGGCCTCCAGCATGAGTCCAAAAGCTCAGAAGACTAAATCTCTGGTCCCAGTGACTGACCCAGATTGGATCCTGCAACATTAGCCTGAGACACGTCTATTCGCCTTCATTCATGGATATTATTTTATTCACAGTTATGTGAAGAGCTGAATTGCTTCAAATTGGTTTAGGAGCATTGCGGGGGAGGTAGATATTCTTACATGTAGAATTAAATGCCATAATTTCCAAATATTGATAAATGGGAGTCTCCAGCAGACCATGTAGGCAGGCAAAGCAGAATATTCATAAATTCAGAATGCTTCAAAAGAGTACTTACTGGATGATGGTAGGAAAAATAAAAAGAGGGCAGAAGGCTATTAGGGAAACATGTTATACTAACCTCTCATCATGGTTTTAATTATTACTTATGAAGAATGTATTGACATATTCTGACTTAATAATTCAAATGCTGCAGGGATAGATAATTATTTTTTAACAATTTCTTCCATATTGTTTCTGTTAGTCTAAAATCATGCCATAATCATTTAATAAAGCTATATCAACTCTGTCCGACTAGCAGGATGCAGTTCTTCATTTCAATAGCTCCCTGAAACTGTTTATAATTTATCGTTTTCTAATAGTGCTATATCTTCCAGATATGAACCAGATGATTATTGTGAGGGATTGAAAAATGTTTCACAGCCAGTGTAATAGGCTCTATATAATTTATAAAAAGTTCAGTGAGACATTTCACACCAAAGGAAAAATATATATATATTCAGTTAGATACTATGGATATAGAATGCTTTCAAATAATCAAAATATAAAATTAAATACACATTAAGATGTATTATTACAGCAGAAATAAATACTGCAAGTGTAGGTGTCAGGGAAAAAATAAATAAAAAACAAGAATCAAGTGCTTAAGAAAGAGAATTCTTACTCCTTACAATTTAATGTATCTTTAGTTTAAAAATTAGCAGTTCGTTTTAGCTAGTTCTTAATATGCTTTCTTTAGTGTACTGTAACTCAGAATTTTCTCCATTATAGTAACATGTAATAAACAAAGTAGTGCACGGCCATCATAAAAGCAACTTAAAAGCCATACAGCTAATAATATGTATATATAATATTCATATCAGACATGAGGTGTGGCAAAATTTCTTTTCAACCCACCACATAATTCAGTAATTTTAGAGTGGATATATGACAAAGTGATCTAGAAAGGAGATGAAAGTGGTATGTTACATTTAACTTAATAGCATACCATTGCATGTACCCAATTAGCTTCCAATTTTCCCATTCCTATGTTCAGGAAGGCAAGGAATGTTGGCAGCCTGGGCAGCCAGGAGAAGCCATTATACCTATTCATTATTGACAATGCTTTTAAAATGCATAGGAATTAAAGAAATGGGTTCTATTTAATTCAATTTTTAATTAATTAGGAAATGAAGACACACTATTGATCGTTAGACCATAGGAAACATCTGGGCTGCATTAGATAACAGAAGCCTGTCCTTCTGATTGTGGCATTACATTGTTACATCAACATTAAGGTAAAGATAAAGAGTGTTGTTGTTGTTTTTTTAAGTAATACTTTCAGAAAAGCTGAGATAGAAAACATCTTCTGACATTCAGATATCTATATTTGGACATAATTATTTTACTTATGTGCTATTTGTTCTCAACTGTTGTAATTTTTACTTACATTTACAGATTAAATTCAATTACTTCCTTGGGTCTAGCTATGCACAGTAGTCTAATATTAGAAAAGCTCCTTTTCACTTTTCAGTATTTGCTGAAGTAATATGTGAACACCAACAAAAGAAAGTCACTGGCCAAGAAGCAAGTTTGCGTGAAATATGAGCTATGCTGAAGGGAACTTGACAGATCTATTAAGAAACCAGAGGTTTTACTTCACGGTGGGTTGTATTGTCAGTTATGCCAATTATGTACCTATGCTTGTACTAGTAATTGTGTATGCAAGGCAATTGGGACAACTTGCCTCTAATCCTTTGAAGCTATTTTGGTTCCTGCAGGCAATTGTATTGTTCTTTAGAATTAATAGAACTTTTTCTCATTTAATCAAAACAATCCAGAACTATTGCTATGTGAGACTAGTTTAATTAAGCATGAGTTTGGAATCTACCAATTTGTTTGTTTATAAACTCAGCATGACTTTTTTTTAACTACAGTAAAAACCTTCATTAAGGTCACCATGTAACCATTTGAGGTACTATAAGTTCTCTAGAATTTCTCTTTTGGTAAAATGTTAATTTTCTGTTTAAAATTGAACTTATTGATAATGTAATTATATCATCACAGGATTAAATAACTGGATTTAAACAAATTAGACTTGGTGGATAAAGGCAAAATATGTGAGCCTGTCTCCTAAAACAGATAATTGTATGAAATATGAGTTTATGTTCCTATATGTAAACCAGACAAGACCAACTCTTCAAGACAGCCAGAATAACGTAGTGATAGTCAAACTTTTTCATATCCAGAAAGTCGATGTGGTGTGATGATTAAGGTATTTGAGTAGGACCAGAGAGATCCTACTTCAAATCCATTCTCAGAATGAAAATTAATTAGGTAACTTTCAGCTGAAGGATGTAGAGAGGCAGTGGGATGAAAAAGTCATGATGGCAAATATAATCAATATGTGCATCAACCCATAGAAAAGGATAGGGCTCTGATTGTGCACTTGCACTTGCGTTTCTTGTTTTGTTTTGCACCCCTCTTCCCTACAAATCTTTCTGTTGAGCCAGTAATTCTTTTGCAGTCCAACCCACAATACCTCAGATGTTACATGTTGGGGAAATGAAGGGAGATCCAATGTAATCTGCCTTCAGCTCTAGAAGGAAATAAATTTAAACTTTCACAAACAATTATCCTATATATTGGCAGTCCTCTGTTACCAGTAACTGGGTTCAGAATGTCTGTTGCTAATGGAGCAATGAAGTAAAGCACAACATCACATGACTGCAATACTTAAGAATAGCAATCCCAGCACTTCCCATTGCTGTCATTGCCTGCATTCTACCTGTCATTAGGAAAGAACCTACCCTGATTCAAACCACTCCCAGATTTATCCTGGCCAGACTCCCTTCTCTTCAATTCTTCCTCCCTCACCTATTTCCCCAACTCTGTCCTTTTGATCACTTTATATTCTACCCCCTCTGCTGGCTTTGGTGCCCTGTATTCCACTCGCCCTGCTACCCTGTGCTTCACTAGCCATGCTGGCCTGCCAGACTGGTTGCCTTGCAAGAAAATCATGCCTACTGGTTTCCAAATAATTTGTGCTATTCTCACAACACTTTGGAAAATCTTCAGCAAGCTTCTGAGACCATCTGAAGCATCAAATAGTTGATTAACCAATGGCTTTAACTTGAGGAATACCAGTATAGAAAAAATACAGTTTAGTGACAAAATTATGCTATATACTGCTCTCTATTTTTACACATTTTAGAAGACAAAAGAAAATCAAGAGGATATTCTTTAGTCAAGGAGCAGAAGTAGGCAGGGAATTTGCAGAGTGATGGAAAACTGTATAACAAAATAAGTAGTTATTGAGCCCTCTCACGACAATAAAGCTTAAAAGTACTATATATAAAAAATGTAATATTGGAGAGAAAACTAGGACAAAAGGATAATGGATGCCTATAAAAAGTTGGCTTCTGAAGGCTAAGCATTATGTCAGCGGGAAAGAAACTATTCTACTCCAGTAAAAAAAATTCAGCTACTACTTTCAATTAAAATGACCATTCCATTCTAGATCTATAGCAATCTGAAGCAAAATATGCCATCATAAAGTGCACAAATGAAAAACTGGAAAAAATGTGTTAAATAGTGCCATGCTACTTGGTGCTACTCAATTTTTCTTAAACTACATATGAATTTTTTTTTGCCTGGTCCAATAAATGGATGAGTGTACATTTCACTAGTAGTTATGCAGTATCGGACTCTAATAACAAGAACAAACTTCCCTGCAGAGCTGAGGTGAGAATTTTTACATTTATCATTGAGAGAATATTTATCAGTGTGCTGAATTCTTACATACAAACATCTTGAGAGCAATAAGGAAGGTTCTAAATGTTATTTCCAAAACCCTAATAACTAAGTCTTAAGAGAACAGTTCTCACTACAGTTCATAGCAACTCATAATTCTTCATTCTCCTTCTGTTGCAAGCTGAGCATTGTTTTCCTTTTGTTTATTTTCCTGAGTAATCCTAACTAGCACACGTGACTTTAGACATATTATTGTGGACGGCAAAATAAATCATGATGAAGGACATAAGAAATTATTCTTTAGCTTTCACTAGTAAACTCATCGAAAATGTGAAAATATAAGAGAACATCCTGTTACTATGGCAACCATGCCGCACTGGCAAGACAGAATACATTGGCCTAGTTGTGTCAGAAATGAGGCGGGGGAGAACATGGCTGCAAAAGTTTTTATTTACTTTTCATACTTGGAAAAAATACCCTCATGAGCACCAAATATTTAGGTTCTCATTCAGCTTAGTCCTATTAATCAACAAATACATGAGAAAGAAATATGTATGTAAGCAATCAAAGGTGTTAAAATGCATGAAGTCCTTGGAGATTATTCTCCATAATAGAATAAGTCTTCAAATGTGGGTTAAGCGGGATTTTACAAGCCTTGGAGGAATACCAGGAAAAAATTGATAATGGAAAAAGAAATATGTTAACTTTCACTGACAATGTTTAACAATATAAAGGAAATTTTGTTTGGGGAGATTCTTTTAGCTGACAGCAACAAGCTTATAGAAATGATCTATACCAGTTAGAGCCTTTACATATCAGCTACTAAACACCTGAAACCATTTTAATTTTTAACTGAATGATGGCAAAATCATGTATGGCTATTAAGAACGATGTTGATAAGCAGCCTAGGCTTGCTTTCTTCTCAGTAAGATAGGTCTGTCACGTAATTTTAATTGCTGTTTATCATCATCTTTGTTTTCTGATTGAGAATCTAGTTCTCATGGCTCTTCAAGCTGCTGCTCCAAGTTATGTGGTATTTACGTTCAGAATACCAGCTCTATGCAGTTGTATTTGAGAAAAGCCGTTAAAATATTAACATACTTAGCATGCATATTTGAAAGAAGGTTGTTGTAAGCATGTATTATTCCATAAGTTTATAACAGAAGCTATAGTCATGACACCCGAAAAGGCAGGATTTGAATGTTCAGATTATTATATGAATAGGACTACCTTTTGTATGCAGTAGCCAAGTGCATGGGGATTTTATTTGCTAAAATCATTCCCTATTTCAATTTAGTTGTGTTCATGTATAAATGAGTCCTCTATGGTTCTAGAATGACAAATCATCCTTATAATACTTGTAAAGCAAGGTATGAAAATTATACTACATAGGATGTGTACAGAGCCCAGGGTTGCTGCATAATAGCTTCATTACCAACTCCTGAAATATTCCAACTTTCTCCAACTTAATGTTCTCCAGACATACTAGGAATATAACTTCTGAAAATTCAGGGAAATACGTCACCACAAAACTATTCTTTTTATGAATTACATATAAATTTATGGGCTACAGACACATATATAAATTACTTTCAAAGGATGAATATAGCGTAATGGAAATGATTACCATTATAGCACTATTATTGCTGTACATTTTGTTCAGCCCTTCCCATCCTCATTATTGGTTACTGTATCTGTCAATTTGAACCACCACTTTTATTGATATGAAAACCGTAAATTCAGAACACGTAACAGATTCATTGAAATGAAAAGGCTGGATGTTAATCAAACAATCCCATCCTTCATTATTTCTGTCCCAAATGCTATGGATAAGACTGTTTGTTAGAAAACTGCAAATGTAAAATTCTTTTTAAAGGTTTCACTTCATTAGCTTTGTATGTTCATAAGATTCTGCTTAAGAGAAGAGGGAAAGAGACACAAACTATATTCATTTATCAGAAAGGAAAAAGGTTGAACTAAATCTTATTCATAATAAAGAAAATGAATGCAAATGCAGGAGAAAAAAATCAACATATTTTATACCTTACTCAGGAATTTTATTGCTAATGCAGGGATCACCCAAGCAGACATCTTAACTATGTGTTTGATGCTAATAATTGGCACAACTATTGGTATAGTTCACAGAGTAAATAGTTTGTAAATTGTATACAGACTTGCAACCACAATTGAACTCAAATTGTATACAGATTTGCAACCACAATTGCACCCAAAATTTCTGTTGCTAAGTGAGATAGTTGTTAAAGGAAGTTTGGCCCATTTTATGATCTTTCTTGCCAGAGTTGTTAAGTGAATCACTTCAGTTCTTATGTTACTAACATGGCTGTTTTAAGTGAATCTCGCTCCCTCATTGACTTTGCTTGTCAGAAGGTCTCAAAAGGTAATTACATAAACCTGGGACACTGCACTATCATAAATGTGAAGCAGTTGCCAAGCATCTAAATTTTGATCACATGACCACAGGAATATTGCAAAGATCATAAGTGTGAAAAACTGTCATAGGTCACTTTTTTTCACTGCTGTTGTAACTTTGAACTATGAATTGTTGTAAATCAAGGACTCTGTAATTGCTATATTACTCTTGCATTGCTTCTTTTTAAAAGGTAGCATGCTAGCTGCATGCTGATTTTATGGATCACACTCTTGGTTGTTTGCTTGCATACCTTTCATGAGCCAACAAATTGGGTCATGAAATGTCTGCAAGCAAATAACCAAGCCCAAGACCACCAACAGTTCCACAGGTATTGTCTATTGACCTCTATTGGAGTCACATTCTTTTGCCGCATAATAAATGTTAATTATGTTGTCAGTTGTTTTGCTTATTTTGAACTTGAAGTTGATTAGTTTCCCCCAAATTGTTAAGGATATTTGTCTCAAGTATTTGTTGATGATATCCCAGTTTCCATTCCATGTGAATATAAGAGAACCTAGCAGGAAAGAGAATAAATTAAAATTGATCTGGATAGAGAAGCTCATAGCAACCAGTCCTCAATCTTAGAAATCTATGAAGTTATCTGTTTTGGTTAGGCCAATGAGATTGATCAAAATGTTTGAATTCTATAAAGGAAATAGATATTGTCAACAAAATAATTTAACTATACTATTTTAGAACTGATAGCACTATAAGAAATATAAAATATCACAGGTCAAGATTCTATGATTCTCAAAATTTAAATATGTGTGTGTGTGTATGTGTGTGTATACAATGGTTGAGTACAACCTTGGTACTCAACTGATTTGAAACTCATCAAATTTGGTACTCAACACCTTTTGACATCAAAATTTTGTCTCAGTACTCATTGTTTGGTACTCAACGCACAAGCTAGAACTTGTCAGTGTTGGCTGTCTTGTGACTCACTACATTATTCCTATGGGAAAAAATTGTTTGGTACTCATTGCGCCTCCTGGAACCAATTAAAGTTGAGTACCAAGGTACCACTGTATATGTATATGGGTATGTTAAAACTAAGTTTTATAAAGTGTACTCATAACTTAAATCTTTGAACCAAAACTTTTCCTTGATTTTGTTGCTCTAGTTATTCTGGCGATAAGGATACTCAATTGGTTTCATAGGTTTCATAGAAGTGTCATACCTCTTCTTTCTGTTATGTATCTGTGAACATTGTGGGGGAAAAAACACCTGTAGGTGCTATCAAAATCACTTTAAAGACATATTGCTTTGATTATTTGATTAAGACAGTCTGGGCACCTTTGCTATTTATTTATTTATTTTTGGTGTGTACATTAATGGCTTTGCTTCTGCTGACTTTGTTGTGAATTTGAATAAATTAGGTCCTAGTTAAGTTTAATTCTTTTCTGATTTATTTTCCCCCCCTTCTTATCTAAATTTACTGAAAGTTAGGATTAAAAGGATCAAAACAGAAATCACAACATATAACACTTTCTCATATTGGATAAAATGAAAACTTACTATCATGATTTCTATCCTAATGAAAAGACTTTGTAAATTCCTGATAATCTGCCATTCGTTTATATCATTTCAGGATAAATTATTCTATGGAAAGTATAAAAAGAGAATTAAAAAAACTACCAGATAAAGGGACGGTTGGTAAAGATTTAAAAGCAGGAAGAAGCTAAAATATCAAAACATTATTTCTTCCAGTAAAAAAAGCTTCATTAATAATTTACAGGCGTATGATCTAAAGATTAAGATTGTACTACATATTAAGTCATGAATTGTTTTAAACATGGAATATTGAAGAAGTCACACTGATTCCTGTCCCCCATAAAACTAATTAAGTCCCAAGTTAGTATAATACTATGTATGATCCTAGCAAATTAAATCCTCTCTTCACCACTTGGTGAAGACAACTACTAAGAGCAGGAGTATATTTTTTGTAGTTAAACCTCAAGATTCAAAACAGGGAATAAAAAGGAAATATTTGGAGATTGTTTTCCCTATCACAATATAAAGGATGCATTGTAAACAAAAAAAAAGATATTTTCCACTGCATTTTGTAATTATGGAAGTGTTAAAAGCTTCTAGGAATGGTTTAAAAACTAGCACTAATACAGATTCTGGCAGTGAATAGCTGCTGCTAACAACAGGCCAACAATGCTCCACTGAATCTTGTCTGGTACAAAAGAATGCAAGGTATCTTTTTTTGCTGGTCACATCAATTTTCCCAGTCAGTACAATTGAAAAGAAAATGCAACTGATCTTGTCATATTTGTTGGGTTTTACTTGAATGGTTATAATACCAAGTTCATTTTATTCATCATATAAATCCTAGTCATGAGTTAGGCTTCATATTCAAACAAAGAATTTTGTATAGCGTGTGTGTCAAACTTGCCGTGTCACGTTGCCGTCATGTGACGTTTCACGATGTTTTCCCTATTCATGGAGCTGCAGTGGGTGTGGCCTGCATGTGACACATTTGGTCCGCAGGCTGCCAGTTTGACACCCCTGTAACATATAGCCTTTCTTACAGTTAAAATGATATAAGGACACTTAGACTATTTCCACATGAAGTTTGTCTGGGGAAAAAGGTAACAAGACAAACTCTCAATTAGTCTTTTTATGCAGAGTTTTAGTAATCTAGAACTATCCTCCTAAAATAGTAAAAATTGTTGCAAGGTAGCTACTTTTTTTTAAAAGAAAACCAAGCATAACCAGAATCTCATCCAAAAACCTGATGGCATCTTAAAGCCCCACAATTTTACTTAAGCATTCTACAAATGTTTTAACCTTCAAGTTGTTACAAGGATTTGTGATTTCAAAACTCACAGTATCTTTGAAACCTATTCATTGAAAGAATGGGGATAATAAGGAGAAAATAGTTGGGTTGGATGCCTTTAATAGTTGCATTGATCAAGACATACCATTTGTCTGAAATGGCATAGGGTTTCCTGCCTGAGCAAGGTGTTGGACTTGAAGACCTCCAAGCTCCCTTCCAACTCTGTTACTCTATTCTATCTTCAAAGAAAAACCAGAAAATTCAGTTGCCTCTTGAGAAAGCATATTTGGATCAACCATGACCTGGTGGACTGGAAATCTCCACAGACATTCCTAAACCATATTTGTCAAAACTCCCATTCCCAGCATAGCAGGTTTGTCATCGATTACCTCAGAGGATGATAATCATAGAAATAGAAAGCCTGCCCCTTGTTGAAGATAGCCCTTTGTGCCAAGAAATAGCTTTCTTGCTTTGGGACAAGAGGGAACACAATAAAAGTGATTATTTCATTATGTTTTATGGCCCATTTTCTTTCCTACTTACTTAAAATACCTGGTAGGCTAAATTAACTTATAATTGAAAATGGTGTTGATTGTTTAAGTAGAAAAATATGTTACTAGAAATGTGTATTTACTTTTCATAAAACAATTCTAAAAAATTAGATTTTATTTACTAATTTCATCTAATTTGAGGTTTTGTAAACTTAAAAATGTAACAGCATTTAAGCCATGAAAGATGAAAAAAGAATTTTCAGAATGCACTTCCTGAATTACTTCAACTATTACTGATTCTTGACATGTCTGAAGGTAATATAAGCTCATTGGAAAAAAGGAATAATGCTCCACAGTTTAGAACAAGCTGCTTCCTTCAAACCAAAAGAAATTGTAACTGATAACATGTCTTGTGACATCATGACATAAGCTCCACAAAAGTACAAGGGGGTAGCATTTGTGTCATGACATTATGAGGCACATTTCATTTCTTGTCTCTGTGAGGTTGCCAGTGCTTCAAATTACATTGTGACAAATTCTGCAACTAAAATGTCATCCTAAAATAGCCAAACTAAAACTTGTAAATGTTTCCATACAGCACTGAAGAAATTGTTCACAGTTCAATAATCCCAACCAAGACATTTTGCTTCTTGAAAAGAACCCAAATGGTTCTCTTTCCCCCATTTTATTCTTTGGACCCAAACTCTTGCCTTCATTGATTATCACCCTATTATTCAATCTGAAGCAATCACTTGCTAAATGGCAATGGCAAGGCAAGCCCAGCCTAGCATGAAAAAAAAAGGTTAGATAATTTAAATCTTAGATTTAAATGTTCACATACCATTAGATAATTAAAATCAGCAAGAAGCAAATAAAATTCTTGAGTATATCCCTTAAGAAATATCAAATATTTATATTTGATGCTAATGTTAATTTTACAACTTAGATTAGCATAATTTTTACCAAATGAAATTTTCTCATTTTTTTCCTATCAGTATGCAGAAAGCAATAACTACAAATAAAACATATTGAAATCCAGTTTATTTTAAAAAATAGCTAAGGTCGGCTGTTTCAGAGTTCAGTTCAATATAGTTTGTTCCATATATCAGCCTTGTCTGCATCAGTTTATAATATATGGTGCAGGAAAAGGCAGAAACTGAGCAGTTAAGCCCAAATGGATAGAAACTATAGGAGTTCGGATCAACAGAAAAGCCAACAACATATCTCTAAGCAAAAATCCTTAGTTTAGTAAATTAATTGTTTCCATTTGTCTATAAAGTAGATATAGTTGGGGCAGGATTTAAAATAAACATTCATTTAGAACAATAAGGAGCAATTTCTACTCTCCTTTACAATGACCATTAATGTATGTTTTGAAAGCATCCATGATGTGCTGCCAGCCCAAAAGGTTGATGTTCTGGCATAGCTAAATCAGCCCAGAGCAATGTGAGAAATGACTCCCTAATCAGTATTTCCAACCTTGTTCTGGGACTTAATTAGAATAATTAAATACTTAAACATGTCTTCACTATTAAACTCTATACAAGATTACCAAAATATAATTCCGATATCTATGCGATAGGTTAGGCTCAAATAAATAGAAACACAGAAATCTAGAACACTGATGGCAGAAGAAGACCTGGTTTTTAATTTCATTATTATTAATTTCATTATTTTTATCTTTTATTTTTATTTTATTTTTTATTTTAAATTTTTGTCAAATGGCGGTAGCAAAAGTTAAGGTTTCCCTTTTCCAGTTCAGTCTGACACTGGCATGGCAGTCATCATCTCTGTTTCTTAGCCAAGGAAGCCAGCATTATCCGAAGACATTTTCTGTGGTCATGTGGCCAGCATGACCATATGTCAAGATGCATGGAATGCTGTTATCTTCCCACCGAAGTGGGACTTATTTATCTACTCACATTTGCATGCTTTCAAACGTCTAGGTGGGCAGGAACTGGGGCAAGTAACAGGAACTTACCCCATTGCATGGCTCTCGGGTCTCGAACCCAGGTTGTCAGCTGACAAGCTCAGCATCTTTAATCGCTGAACTATTGTGCCCCTTTGTCGAATGCTGGACATTTTTTTATCCCAACCATGTTTACATTCAGTTACTGATGATTTATCTATTACCTCTGCTGGAAGTTGGTTTCAAGCTTCTGTTCTGTCAGTTTGAGGTTATGCCCCTATGTTCTTGATTTTTGCTTAATCTTGAAATATATATATATATATATATTAATATAAACATTCTATCTTTAGTTGAACAGTGTGTTCTCTGGGTACAAATATCTTTGTTTAACAATAATCAAAATTACAGCATCCTTTGTTACATTAATATTAATTCTGCAATATTTAACATAGTAATGTTCCACATATTAATTCTACAATGTTAACATAATAAT
>JANHFL010008164.1:14120-29664 GCA_032468155.1 Oxyrhabdium leporinum
CTTATAAGCTGTAAACCGCCCCGAGTCTTCGGAATGGGGCGGTATATAAATGTAAATAAATAAATAAATAAATGATTTGCAGCACTGTCATCCAGATGTTTAGACTGGATTTTGCATTTTTATCCACCCTTTGAGTCCTTCCCAAGGATCTGAGATGGGTGGATGCTATTTTTTGATATTATTAATTTGAAGGAATGTAAGCTGTTCCGAATGAAGCTGTCTTTTGCAATTGACTGATGATGATTTTGTTAATGCCAATGGTGTTCACATGTGCTCCAGATATTTTGGCAGTGCAATCAAGGCACCTATTACTATTGGCACTATCTTTGCTTTGTTTTGCCAGTCATTCTACTTCTATTTGTAGGTCTTTGTAGTCTCTGATTTTCTCCAGTTCTTTTGTCTTTTGTCTTTTGCTGTTGTTTATAATAAGTCTGTGTGAACTTCTTGGCAGATAACTAGGTGATCCACTGTTTTCTTTCTTCAGCTTCTTTACAGAGGCAGCATTTGCTTTCTGTTTTCACGTTGTTTGTTGTAATATAGTCCAAGACACACAGATAAAACTATGAAGTAATCAGCCAAGCGAACATATGATCAGCTTGAAGCTAACCTCACTATACTTGTTTATGCTCTGGCCATTTCTAAACTGGAATGCATAATTTGCTGCAAATGCAACTTCCCTTAACAGAAAATGCACTGACATCAGACTGCAATATTAGCTGCCCAAGCAACAGTATGGTTGGCTTCAGGACTCCCAGTATATATATTTTCTTTAAGGAACTTTTTTTAGCTATTCATAGCCTCAGGGGTGTGCCCCAGGTCTTTATTAACTGCACAGAAACTCTGTTTTGGTTGGATACCAGTTCTGATATGCTTCCTCCTTCTCTATAGAGATTTAGGTGCAAAAGGCAGATGCTTTGGCTGTTTCATGCACCTGCTAGCATGTGGAGGAGCGAGGCCCTTCTCTACCTGTTAGGCTAAGCAGGGTTGTGTTTTTTTTTCAGTTGGTCATTTTTAAAAAAAGTTTTTTATTTTTAATCTGATCATTCCATCTTCAATCGAACAGTGTGTTGTCTGGGTACAAGTATTTTTGTATAACAGTAATCAGTTTCAGCATCCTTCATTACATTGATATTAATTCTGCCATATTTAACATAGTAATATCCCACATATTAATTCTACAATGTTAATATAGTAATATTATTCCACATACTAGTCATAATATTTACTTGTCTCTTTTAACATATCTTCTTTATTTTATTTCCCTATTTCTAACTTCCATTTTTATTATTTAACCATTGATAAAATAGATCCCATACCATATAGTATTCAGTTTGCTCTTTCTCCTTAATTGCCAACATTAACCTATTCATTTCCAGACATTCTAATATTTTCCTAATCACATTCTCATCTGTAGGTATCTCTTCACGCTTCCAATTTTGTGCAAATACAATTCTGACAGCAGTTAATATATGAATAGCTAAATATGCATTTTCCTTACTGTATTCTTCTGGTAGACTCCCCAATAGAACTATTTCTGGTTTTAAATCAATATCTTGTTTTATCATTTTTTCCAAAAATGTATGTATTTTTGTCCAGTATTTTTTTGCTTTTGAGCAAGTCCACTACATATGATAATATGACCCAGGTATCTGGTGGCACTTCCAGCATTTAGCCGATTTGTCTTTAAACATCCTTGCCAACCGCCCTGGTGCAAAATGCTATTTATAGAACATCTTATACAAATTTTATTTATATGCAGTTGACATTGTTAATTTGTAATTCCTGTCCCACAATGTTTGCCATTTGTCTTGTTCAATTGTATAACCAATTTTTTTTGCCCATGCTTCATTGTTTCCTTTACTTGTTCTTCCTCCACTTTGATGTATAGTAAGTAGCTATACATTTTTTAATCAATTTTTCTTCTACCCCTGTTAATATCTTATCTAATTTTGTTGGTTCTTTATAGAAACTATATAGTTTTGCATCTTTCTTGTATCTAGAATGTATCTGCACATGTGAATACCGTGTCAAATCGATCCCTTGATCACTCAATTCTTGTTTATTTTTGAGTTCTCCCTTCTTATTCAAAATGTATTTATATCTAACAATATTTTCTATGTTAACAACATTTGGGTGAACCAGTGCTTCCATTGTCAAAAGCCAGACTAGTATCCTATTTCTCCCATACTAACAATACTACATTCCTAAAAAAGTGCCTTTGAAAGTAACCATGTATTTTATTTTTCCCATACCACAACAAGACATGCCAGCCCAGTTGCAAATCATGTCCCTCCAAAGTCAATAGCCTTTTGTTCCCCAATACAATCCATTATTTCACCCTAATGAGTACCTGATAATATAATTCCCAGTTCAGTAACCTAAAACCTTCTCGGTTTCTCAAATCTTGCAGAATTTTTAAACTTATTCTTGTTTCTTTTCCTTGCCAAATATATCTTAATATTACTTTATTGAGCTCCTCAATAAGTATTTTTTCTCCAGTTTTATAGGAATTGTTTGAAATAGATATCATAATCTTGGCAATATGTTCATTTTTATTGTAGCTATCCTACCAATCAGTGATAGTTGCAGATTTCTCCATTTCTCCAAATCTATTTTAATTTGTTGCATCAGTTTATAATAATTATCTTCTTTGATAGTTACACATCTTGCTGTTAAATTAATCCCTAAGTATTTTATTTTCTTTGTAATCTGAATATTCTTTTCATTAACTCTTTTTCTGCATTTCTGTGAGATTTTTAACTAATATTTTAGTTTTCTCTTTTTTTTATTTTCAATCTTGCCATTTCGTTATAGTTCTCTATTTTTTTATTAACTTAGGCCCTGTTTTTAATGGATCTTCCAAAATAAAAACTAAATCATCTGCAAATGCCTGTAACTTATATTTTTCTTTTTTTTAAATTTCCAAACCTTTATCTCTATATCTTATCTAATATTTCTGTTTAGTACCTCCAGCGTCAATATAAATAATAGGGGAGACAAGGGGCATCCTTGCTTGTACCTTTTTTAATAGCAACCTTCTCTATCATATCTCGATTTACCATCACCTTTGCTGTTTGCAATAATATATCGCCTTAATCATATTAATAAATCTGTCCCCAAAGTCCATATCTTTCAACTGTGCTAACATAAATTGCCAACTCAAATTGTCAAATGCTTTCTGTGCATCTAGGAAGATCAATGCCATTTGCTTCCTTGGATGTGCTTCATAGTACTCCAATGTGTTTAAAATTATTCTCATGTTGTCTTTAATTTGTCTCTTAGGCAAAAATCCATTTTGGTCTGGATGTACAAATTGATTTAAGAATCTTTTGAGTCTTTCTGCAATTATTGAAGCATATATTTTATAGTCCTCATTCAGTAAAAATATCGGCCTGTAGTTGTTTATCTGTTGTAAGTCTGAGTCCTCCTTTGGTATGAGCATAATATATGCTTCTGTCCATGAGTCTGGTATTTCGCTTTTAACAATACTTCATTAAACACTTCAACATTGGTTTACTTAAAATATTTCCCAAACCTTTGTAAAGTTCTGCTGGTAGTCCATCTGGACCTGTTGTTTTCCCATTTTTTGGTCTCTTAATTGCTTCTATTAATTCCATCATTGTTATAGGTTCATCTAACATGACTTTTATTGTTTAAGATATTTTAGGTAATTCTGCTTTTTAAAAATATTGTTTTATTTCGCCTTCTGAGACTGTCTCTTGATTGTATAATTTCCCATAATAATTTTGAATCATTTTCTTTTTGTCCTCATTTTAATGATAAGGATAAAGGATGCATGACCAGCAAACCTCTTGCTAAAGCAAGAGCAGCCCATCTCTGATCTTATCAATATATTTTTTTAAGTGAGGTCTCCAGAACTGGACACAATCTTCCAAATGGGGTATGACTAAAGCCCTAGATAGCAGAATTAAGACCTCTGAACCCAATCAATGGGAATTATTATTGGAATGTCTTAGAACATATTGTGACATACTGAATCTTTGGAACATAGTATACACCTATTACTTTATTTCATTTTCATATAAACATCCATTCTTTTTAGCATGTAAGATTTTCCCAGATTTCAATGAAAATCTGCCCTGCACTTTAATTTCATCTGGGAGTAATTTTCATTTATTTGCAAAAACAGAGTAATCTCTTCTTAATATAAAGCAATCAAAGTATTGTAACACTGATTTTTATTGTTTTATTTTTATAATATTATTTTTTTTCTTAGTAAGGGCATTTTGCTTCCCAAAGTGCAAATGAGATTTTGAATTAAATGTTTTCAAGACTATAGTTTCTTAAATGAAAATGCAATCTCATAAAAATTCTGGAGTTGAGCCTAATAGACTAAACTTTTTCAGTCTTTGTATATACCAATTACATCACTATTTTTTTTTAAAAAAATCCCAGAATCTAGACAACCATGAATCTAAATTGCAGTAACTGAAAACCCATTAATCCTGTCTGGTGGCTATCTTTATGTATATCTCAGATATAATAGGACTAAACTAGATATATTAAAGTGACTTATCCAGAAAAGATTTCACCAGTACTGTAAAATAGAACTAAATTAGTCACTGACAATTACAACTGTAAATTATAATCATTACCATCATTTTAGTCATTAAAATAGAAAGATAAATGTTGAACATTTGGAATATAAAATATAACAAAATATAAAAAGCAGATAGAGGACAACCTTGGATAAAAGCAGAGTTAATAGCAAAGCACTTAGACTTACATACCACTTTATATTGCTTCATAGCCCTCTCTAAGCAGTTTACAGAGGACCCAATAATCCGGGTCCTCATTTTACCCACCTCCGAAGGATGGAAGGCTGAGTCAACCTTGAGCCTGGTGGGATTTGAACTGCCAAATAGCAGGCAGCTAGTAGTCAGCAGAAGTGGCCTGCAGTACTGCACTCTAACACTGCACCACCAAGCCTCATGCAATCTCAGGCCTGGTTAACACTTGGAATGAAAACAACCAGGAAATCTGAGAAGCAAGTGGGGGGAGCAATGATGGAGGAAGGTATTGAAAAAATATTTTATATTTGTCGTTAAAATAATGACATGTCCGAGTAGTCACCAAAGTGAAATCTGACTTCAAGAATATTTTACCTTTAATACTGCTTAATACTGTTGCTTAACCCTGGTATCATAAAATATGATATTTTACATTCTGTGAGTATAATTTACAAAGTGGCAGATGTGCCAAATTACTCTTTCAGTTCAGCAACCCTAGGAAAGCATTCCTCCTGTTTCAGAGTGCAAGAATTTAGGTGTGAAGTTAATGATCCTAAGGCAATGAAATTGTTTTCATATGTAAAGCTAAGTGCTAAGAAGATATTTGAACAAATTGGTAAGTAATGAGTGTCAGGTTTTTTTCTGGACTGATTGACTATGGAGCAATTCCATTCTGCTGAAAATTGACAAACATAAAACTTGATGTATGTGTCTGTATGTTACTTATGCGTCTGTATATTACTTATTTAATGTATGAGTAAGATTAGTGCTCTGATGTGTCGGTCACCCATTAAGAAGCAGTATACCCCCATCCTAGGAACGAGTAAAAACTTAGAAGAATGTAACTCTATAACGTGTCAGTTTGAAATAGAGGAAATGTAATAACGTGTACTTGGAATTAGATACAAAAATTTGGCAACAAGAAAAATAGCAGCAGAAACTGCAAGTAGGAACAAAGGACACGTAGAGTCTAAGCAAAGTATATGCTCAAGCAGGACACAACTACATAGACAAATGGATACTAAAAGCAAGACAGAATTCCCAAAAAGGTAATAGCTTTGTGAAATTTTACTTCCCTATTTCTGGAAATCAATTGTATAAAAGATCATGCTTTGCTGTTGTTCAGGGTCTCAGCTCCTTTAGCAGCTGGAATCCTTTTGCTGAAGCACTTCAATAAAAGTTTTGTAAAAGTCCGTCATTCGTGTCTATCTCTGATTGGCTTCTGAACCAGACTGACCCATTTTGGGGGACAACACTCTATTAAAATATTAAAATATAATTTTATAATTGTTAATTGTTCAATTGGAGTATTCACCAGCTGTCACCCTATTAGGGAGAACATCTATGTGAGCTAGAGAGAAGACTGTTTATGAGGGGCATTATTTATTCTTCAATAATAGTTGCAGAAAAACATGAGGACATTGTCTAAAGAGATTATCAATCATTCAGGTCATGGTTGCCCCAAAGGTGCTTTTTTAAGAGTCAACTGGACCTTCTTATTGGTCTCTGAAAATGTTTTATTTCTCATCCAAGCTGAAAAAGTTCCTTAGATGAGAAGTGAAATGTCTCCAAGGAAAAACAAGAAAGTCCAGTTGCCTCTTGAGAAAGCACCTTGGGATAACAGGACACTATTTCCCTCCCTCACCCACTTCATGTGCTATTTTTTAAAATTAATAATTGTATGCCTAGAGTGTCTTATTACATAGTATAATTGTCAATTGTTTCTATTTTATCCATGATTAGTGACCTATGGCTAGGAATTTCAGAGTGATGGCAACATTCATCTTCCAAATATTATCTTGGTAAATAAAGAAAAAATAACTAGAGAATACGTCTTTATTAGACAGTTAAGTTTAATAATTATTAAATAGCTTTTGAGGCAACATAACTTATTTAAATGCCTAGTATTTAGTTTTTTAAAATATATAACAGATGTTCTCAGCAGCTGAAATCTGTATGCAGATTATAATATAACATTAGAACAGTCTCCTTTCCAACCTGCTACTTTCCAGATGTGGCAGGATTACTGTCACTGTGCTAGGTTTTTGGCCAGTGAGTCTAATGAATTTGGAAATTTACCCACAATTTGACAAAACCTATTCACAAAGCAGCCTCTGCTTCTTTCATGCCTGCTTTTCAAACTTTAATGTATCTACAAAGGGTAAATACAATTAAACAAGTTTTTATGTGGACAGCACACACAGAAGTCAGATATTAACAATGTGCAAAGGCATACTGTTGCAGCAGTAAAATAAGTGTAAATTAGTTAGGAAAATAACTAACTATTGCTTTATTTCACTTTTTGCCACAAATTTCAGAGGACACCTTCTGCCCAAACATAAATTAAAATGGAAAGCACTGGGAAGTATTTTTTTATGCCCATGGCTCTGTCAATTTACTATTTACACTGATATACCCCTGAATGCTGGGCCTTGAAGAATAGCATAGTTTTTCCTATAAATTTTGCAGGAAAAGACACAGTGGCAACATCATCTCCCCTGTATAAGGTCACTATTTATTTTTGTGTTTCTATACAGGTAGTTCTTGACTTACAAACATAATTGAGCCTAGAATTACAGTATTACTTCATGGTGGTCATTCAGCAGGTCACCACATTACCATGCCTCATTTTACAACCTTTTTTTTGTGGAAGTCATTAAGCAAACATCATGGTTGTTAAGTGAACACACTTTCTTCAATAGGAGTTTTTGCCCAAAACACTGTAAACACTGGAAATTGACAAAAAATTGCCAAAATTCAGAGTCATGTGACTGCAGGACACAACAAATGATCATAAATGCAAATTGATTGCCAAAATGCAATCACATGGAAGGTTGCTGCTGTCAGAACTTTGAAAACAAATTGGAGCTCTGGGGAGGTCTGGGGAGATCCATCATAACTTTGGATGGTCATTAAATAATGACTACCTGTACGATTCTGTGATTTAATAGCAAAATTGGCTCATGTTTGAACTCTCCTGTTTGCATCACATTTCAAAATACAGCAGACATCGCAACACTGAAGCCTGCTGACAAACATTGTTTCGATATTACCTCATTGAAATGACAGCACCAAATGAGAATAGATTTTAAAAATATGAAAAACTCATTTTGTTGGTATCATCCCCTGCTTGCAAAAAAAGAAAAAAAAAGCCAAGAAAGGACCTGCCACAAAATGTAAACTCAATAGAATGTATATTTCCAAAATCTCTGAATTTTTATATTCAATGCTCTTCGTGTGAATAGGTGGAAATATGAGGTCCTTCATTTTTACCTGTTTAACATTTTTATTTGTTTACATGAACAAAGCTGGGGAAAGTTGACACCTGGAGAATGGAAAGGACTGTGACTTATTTCCCTCTAATGTATGAAATCATGAATTGTACAAAAAATTATGCAACTATTATGCATAGTGGGGGGGATATCATAAAATTATCTCTGTTTAGTAATTATAAAATATAAAACAAAAATCTTTAGCTGTGGCATTTAACATCTAACTAATCTTTTGAACTCCTTTTACAGAATATTGCACAAAATCAGGGAAGTTAGGAAGGGTGTTTTTATATTAACAGTAATGTGCAAAGGAGCACGTAATGGTGATTACGTTGCATTTTTAAGACTTCACTCTTAATTCCGTGTAGAATCTGAATTAGTTTACTCATGTAGTTCTTCTATGTTTGTATCAATATTAATATAA
This sequence comes from Oxyrhabdium leporinum, assembly GCA_032468155.1. Classification (NCBI taxonomy): domain Eukaryota; kingdom Metazoa; phylum Chordata; class Lepidosauria; order Squamata; family Cyclocoridae; genus Oxyrhabdium; species Oxyrhabdium leporinum. The sequence goes on from JANHFL010008164.1 coordinate 22,568, forward strand.
AGTTATGTAACATCAATAAACTCTGGGATCTTTTTTCAATTTAATGAAACTGAATTGCACATACTTTATTTCTCTATTGTTCCCAAGGAAGGCTTAGGCATTTCTTATCACATTAATGTTTGGCTAGAGAGTTGAATGCCAGGAAATTGAGGAGAAAAAGTCAAAACTAAATAAAAGTATTTCTACCCTCACTTATAAGTATTGCAAAAAGAAATTTACAGCTTTTTACAAACTAAAAACATAGTTTTCTAATAGATATTATTAGTGAAATATTGGTTCCCAATATTGTGTTTAGTCATTTTTGTGCAGATGACATGATTGTATGGCCGTTTGCAAGTCATGTGGCAGAACCCAAGCTTTAAAAAGTGGATGTTGGGAGAGCAAGATCAACATCAAATTTGATTTTAGTTTTGAAGATGATTATAATTGATACAAATGCTTTCTAATTAATGATGTTTCCTTTTTGTTTAAAAGCAACTTAGAGTAGGATTTTAGTAGATTAAAGGAATTAGTAAGATTTAGTATTTAGTCCTCAGCCCCCTCCCCTGATTTTTGCTGAAACTCAGCCTTGAGGTAGATGCAGAATATAATACTTTTGCTTCATTCAGGAAAGTATGATGTAAAGCTTTAATACCACTTTATAATGCCTTGGTAAGACCATACTTGGAATACTGCATCCAGTTTGGTTGCCACAATGTAAAACAGATGATACTCTAGAAGGAGTGCAGAGAAGAGCAACAAAGATGATTAGGGGACTGGAGGCTAAAATATAATGAACAGTTGCTGGAATTGGGTACATCTAGTTTAATGAAAAGAAGGACTAGGGGTGATTTGATAGCAGTCTTCCAATATCTCAAGGGTTGCCTCAAAGAAGTGGGGGTCAATCTATTCTCCAAAGCATCTGAAGGCAGGACAAGAAGCAATGGATGGGAACTAATCAAGGAGAAAAGCAACCTAGAACTAAGGGGAAATTTCCTGACAGAACAATTAATCAGTGGAATGACTTGCCTTCAAAAGTTGTAAATGCTCCGACATTGGAGATTTTTAAGAGATTGGACAACCATTTGTCTGAAATTGTATAGAGTTTCTAGCCTGAGCAGGGGATTGGACGAGCAGATCTCCAAGATCCCTTCCATCTCTGTTATTCTTTCTTATTTAATTAATTTTATATTCCAAATTACTCATAACATTTGTCTTATATGCATTATAATTGTCTTGGCATTTGATTTTTATTTAGTTATGTTATATATTGCTATTTTGCTTCACATTCTATTAAGGCTTTCCCTCTTATCTTTTTAATTCCATGGAAATAAGATGTTATATCAAATGAAATTAGAACAGGTTTCTAATTTAGGAATTCTTCAGTTTCCAAAATTGTTTTCATCTGGAGCACATTAATTTTTAATACTTTGCATGTACAAATAAATGCCACTACAATTGCAAAATATTGTTCTCTATGTATGTATGTGTTATCTAATTATATAAATAAGTTCCTATAAAAAGTATCTTAAAAACATCAGTTTATTAAACTTCAGTGGCATTTTTTAAAGTTAAGTTTTTTAAGCTTTTATAATACATTTTTTAATAAATAATGAACCTGACTATTATGAAAGTATATTTAAATTGAGGAGGGAGAAAAGACTCATCTACCATAGGACACAAGCTTTGTGATATTGGCTTCAACATTTGCTTCAACTTATGCTCTTCAGTAACATTATTTTTTTGGGGGGGAGGGGTGATATTTCTGGCTTGCACTTAAGTATATTTACAGATTAAGAACATGATTTTTCACTATTGCTCTGACATTTGTTTGCTTTTTGAAAGGCTTAAAATATATAACTTAAATTTGTCAGAAGAAGGCAATTGGCATTCATAGTTTCTGCTCAGGCTTTTTAATTCTAACTTCCCTGTCCTCATGGACATCTACTGAGATACAGGGGATTCAAATGTGGAGTTATGTGTGGCACAAATTATGACACATCATGAAAATGCCATCCACTGGGAGTTCAGATCAAGATGGTGCAGTGTCTGCAGTTTCACTAACCTGACCCATTAACCCTATACTACTAATTAAATAAATCATTATCAAAAGAGTTACTTTTGTTATCAGAGAAGGTCTGTATTGTTATAAGTTATAAGATGAAAGCTTGAAGGTCTCAAAGCAACTCTCCCAGAACCTTTATACACCCTAGATCTACAGTATATCCTAGCTGCTTGGTAGTTTTCAGTGCAACCGCATAACTTCTAGCAGGATGCCAAGCATATTCCCCATGGTTCTGTCATGTGAAAGAAATAAAGGTTCCACAATGGATGTGCCCTACTAGCAAGTAAAAAGAGATAAATGATCAAGACACAACTAAATTGTAGAATATTATTTATGGCCATGTAAAGTGAGGAATTGAATAGAGAGATCAGCCTCTATTCTTTCATGGGGAGATAGGTCACAAGACATGAATGCTTATTGCAAGAAATAAATAAAATCAAATATTACTTTTTAAGAGAGAATATAGAAAATTCCTTTTTTAACTTTAAGTACAAAACAGTGATTGATAGAGACAATGAAAATTCTGAACTACTGAACTTATAGTGAACTAAATTTTATATTATGCTACAGCATCTTAAAATAAACTTGAACAGAAAGTATAAATTTCTAAGTTATCCAAAATATGATGCTGGTTTGCTTCCATTTAGAAGTAACTTTGAAGTAAAGAAGTTCTGGGCTGCATAAAACTGCACTATGACTGAGATTCTGTAGAGACAATAGATAATAGACGTGATAAAGTTTAAATAACAACACACTTTTTAAAAAAAAAGTAAGCCTGGATATTTTAGGTAAAGTTATTACCTACTCCTTAAAACCCTTTTCCTGCTTGCTTCCTCTTCTTCCAGGTTCTTGTGGATGTAGTAGTAAATACAACACTTGGGCGAGCAATGCAACTTTTCTCCTTTTACCTAGCCTTGATACACAACTTCTATCTTTCCTTTCTAAAGTAGCAGAGGAGAGGAACTGAGGAGATTTTTCCTTTTGCAACATGCTCAAGATTATGCCTGAGAGAAAATGTTGATTAAGAATGTCTGCTTGGCACACATCTAATAGCCTGAAGTGCTGTAAAAGCAGGCTGGCTTCACAATAGATTACCTCTTAATTGCTTGAATGGCATTCAAGAAAGTTCTCCTACCATCTTCCATCTTTAAGGTGATAGACACCGATATTGAAAAAGATGTAATTTATACAGATCAGTGTTATAAAAATTGCCCCAGATTGAATGAAACCGAGAACAGATTATCTCAGTGGAAGGAGCACAGGAAGCTCAATGCATGTATTACTAATTTAATAAAATCTAATAAGAGCTTTTAGCATAAAGTGAGGTACTTAATACATTAGTGGTTCATTAATGTGCAGTAGGATTTCCAAAAGAAAAGAAGCATCAGCTTAATAAAATACTAATAAGTGAACTACTTATCATGACAAAAGGTTCCAGTGTACATGCTGAAAGTTCTCTCCATTTCATTCAACTGATACATACTCTTTCTTAGTAAAGAAAGCCTGATCTACTGGAGTCATTTAATGGAGAAAGAGTAAGACTCCTTTCACATTCTCCCCAAGTCACATTAAAACAATAAATAAATCCAACAACCTAAAGGGATTTTTGGTACACAAAGAAACCTGGATTTTGACAAGAATTTTTAATTTTCATGCATTTTTGTTCTCAGAATATTGGAAAGATTCCCAAGATGGTTTCTCAACGATATTATTTTTGGCTCTTATAAAATCTTACTGAAAGACAGAAAACTTTCACTGTCCACTATTGGGACAGTATGTTAAAATTCAAGTGTCCAACTGATTATTTTCAATTGCTAGCATTTATTTTTACATAGATGCCCTTGGCTAAAACAAAAAGATGATAAACTTTATTATTATCTGCTGCTTTCTCTTTTTCTTCTTGTTTTGTTATCTTTTTTTCTTGTTTTTCTTTTATTTGTCTTTTTAAAAATTATAATAATTTTATTAATTATAGTTCCTTGGCATTTTGGCTGTGACCAAATGTATTAGGTTGATAGATTTTCAAAAAGGATGATAGATTTTTTTTTAATCAACAGGGACTCTGCTTCGTTGCTGATATTTGATACAGAAAAAGCCTTTATTAGAATCATACTATTGAGTGCATTTCTCATAAAAAGAAGCAATGATTATAGTTAAATCCCTGCAGGATGAAGTTTTAAAATTATTAACTCTTTATGCATCTCATCCATCTCCTGAGTAATGTAGAACTTTGGCCTGCTAAATATGAGCTCAATAAGAACTCATCATGACAGATTTGTTATTACTTTGTACTGAAGAAAAGGAAGGAATAGTCAGTGACTATGATAAAGTATGGATCTCAGTTTCAAAGGCTCAGCAGCCTTCTTAGAGACCTTTTCTATTATGTTCACAATGCAAAGGTCTAGGATGCAGGACACCTCTTTCTGAGGAATTCAACCCATCAAGATTTGCATACCAAGAACCATTGTCAACAGACATTACTGATCTGTATGATAAGATGTACAGTAACTGCATCTTTCTAGGGTTTACTCCAAGCTTGTTCTTCCTGTTCAAATCTTAATAGGTCCAGACAGAGGATCAGGATATCTATAACATCTTGGCTTGAAAGTGACAACGTAAAGGTAGGTGACAGATACTCTCTCACTGCAGTTTCCTATAGAATTTGAATAATATAGTTGGTTTGTGTTCACATATCCAAAATGAATCAAGTCTGTTAAATATCTTCCATTAAAGTAAAATCACAGCTGATTCTTATAAGCCTCCTGTTCTATGCTTTTATGTATCAATTAAATTTTATATTATGCTATTGTTTAAGACAAGTGTGAATAGTTTTATATATAGTCAAAACATGAATTTTAATTATATTTATCTTACAGCTTTCATACTTTAAAAAAAACCACCATTCCATTACACTAATTCTTTAATAATCAACCAGTTGGAAATAGGAAACAGGATCTTATCATATCATGGTGTCAGTAATAAGATATAGATATTCATGAAACTGCCAATCTCAAAAGAACTAATCTATTTATGCCCAATTCTTTGGTTTTCTCCTTCTGTAAAATAATTATCTTATTACTGAAACAGCAAAGCACTATATCAAGATATGTCCTTCCTTCCTTTGATAACATGCTGAGAAACACTATGCTTTTTTTGAGTATTTTTTATCTTCATAACCCAATGTGACTGATATTTAGTGGATAAGCTGTGACCAAAAAACCCCCAAGATGATGATTATTTTGTTGAGGATTGCTTCTTTTTAAAATAATAATAATAATAATACAAATACAGACACACAGAACTGATGTCTTCATTTCTCCACTATCAATTACTTGCTCTGTTCATAAACTTTCACTGCGCTAAATGGAAATGACTTGTTTTTTATTGACAAATCTGTAGGGAATAGATTCCTATTTGTTTATTTTGCTTGGAGAAAAGCCTATTTTTCTATTTCTGATGATCAAAAATGTTTTGTCAATGCTACCCAATGGGCCACTTTCTGAACAAAGCAAAGGATCAGAATTTTTTTATCAAGTATCATTATTACAATCATGATTATGAATTCTTCAAATCTTTGGATGTGTGTTATACTAGAGAAATATGCACACATTCTGGAGAGAAAATGTTTTAAGGGATTTTTATTATTAATGCCATCTTTTATTTTAAGATGAATTTAGTAGTGAACATACAATTTTTTTCCGTTTAGAATTTTATGCTATTCCAAATGTTAAGATTTTGTTACTGTAACCAACATGGCCTTAGTCATTACTAGTTTATAAAATCTCTGAACAATAATTTCTAAATATAATAAACTAAGGTAACTCATTCTTATTATAGAGCTTATTTCCAAGATCTGTTTATCTCTAGATCTATTATGCATAATGTGCAAATGTATAATAAAGGTGCTACATGTTCTTTCTCTCTCTCTCATACACACACACTCACACTCACACATGAACACACATACACACACACACACACACACACCAGTTTCTTCTTCTCACTAAAGTTTTTGATCGGGTTAAGATCTTAATTTCATGTGTCTTCTGTAGGAGACAGAAAGCCACAGGGCCTCAAGAAATGAAGTGAATTAAGAAAAATATTTGGGATTATTTTAAATAACTTAATTTCCCACTGAAGTGCTTTGATCAAAAGCCAGGGCCAGCCAGTTTAGGCTACTTAATTGGTATGTCTTTTGGCATCTGTTTAAAAGTCCACTTTGTCTCAGACATCATTAAGATAGAAATTATGGAATGATGTTGTTGCTTTTCCTTAAATATATTAATCTATCACATGAAACACTGTGGCATCTCGCATTTCAAAGACTTCTTTGAGCATTTACATTTAAAAACAACAAAACCATTTGTTGGAAGAAATATCCATCTGGTTCAGTTCCAAGCTGGGAGGAGGGCACTGGAAACATGGAGGTTGATTGGAAAGAAAGTTTAATGATGAACAGAACCAACAGCAGTCCTGGGTCAGGTGACCAACTGTTTTAGTCAGTACATGGATTTTTATATAGTTTTTTTCTACAGGATTTTGTAATTTAGAGGCTTGTTTTGTGTATTTTATTTTAATTAGTTTGTCTCATGAAGGCCAGCAATGAATCTAAAGTCCTGACTTTCTTGGATTTTTAATCTTGTTTAACAAATGTAATTAATGCTAGATGCTGTCTTCCTTGTGGTTTTAATCCTATCTTGAATGAATTACCAAATCTGCATTTCTAAAAGGTGGCCTCCTCAGTTTCTGCTTGGGGGTAGGGAAACTGAGTCTGCTTCCTGTCTCTAAAAAAACATGTTTCTCCAATTCTCATTTAGGGAAACATAATATTCTGCCTTTTTAACATCTCTCAAAATATTTCATTCTCCTTTGGGGGAGAGGGGGCTTCCCACACATTGAAACTGATTTCAGCTGATTCCTATATCGTGAAACAAATCAAAGCTTCTCTTATTATAAATTCTGCTTCTCTTTCCCATTGTCAGTGTTCCATCTAAGTTCCAATAACTCACTCAGCACTCAGATAAGAAGTAATCCAAGTAAGAGTTTATTAAAG
>JANHFL010008164.1:39872-52774 GCA_032468155.1 Oxyrhabdium leporinum
AAACCGCCAATTTTACGGCGAAAGAAACCACCAACTTTACGCGGGAGAAAACCCGAAAAGAACCGAAGATTTACATACAAATACCCGCGAAAACCTCAAGAAGCATATATATATATATATATATTTACTCTTGTATACTTTTATTGTTCATGTTTGGGTTTTTTAAATATGTGGTTTACATTGGGAGGGGATATGATATTATTGTTGCTTTTATTGTACCATGGATGTTTTACTGTTGTCATATTTTCTACATTCTATGCTGCAAAATGTAGGTGGGTATCATATTCAATCAAATTGTTATCCAGGACTGCTGGATATTACAGGTATCATAGAAACAACAAAAATAATGTGGAATTGAAATTTTCTCTTGCCAATGGTTTCTGATTCCTGGTTCTGATTTCTACTTATTGTTTGGTTAATAGCACAGATTTCATCTAATTGGAAATGGGGTGGGAAGAGAATGAGATATTTTTATCTTCAAAAAAAGCTAACTCTGATCAAAACAACTGTGGCTCTCAGGGTTGCTCTCAGGGTTCCGACCAATGCCCTAATTAAATCATGAGCCTCAAACCAAGCTTTAAAAGAAATCCAGTTATTTATTAGGAGCTTCATGTCAGCACAGACCAAGTGGAGCCAACTCTGACCTCATTTAATTCATGTTTTGCCTCTGACCCTGTTTCCCTCTCTCCCCAAGATGTGTCATCAGTCACATTCCCCAATGAAGCAATTTTGCAAGTTGTAGAAGTCACTCCCTCCGGCCACTGTGGGTTTCCATAGATATGACCTTGATGTGTTGGCTGGAATGTGCTTTGTTTTGACTGAGATGGAAGCTCCTTGATGCAGTTGCGAAGTTCGATTCCCCATCCCCCTTGCCCATGGCAACTTGAGAGCAGGTCAGGGATGCTTCGTGAGTTGACAGTTTATTTATTTAATTATTATTATTATTTTTTGCTGCCCATCTCATGTGAGGTGACTCTGAGTGGCTTACAACATTAAAAGCAATAAAACCATAAAATATATATGTATAATTAATCACAGTAAAAATGCAGAGTATGATTAAAAGATGCTGAGGCAGGGGGAGATGGGTTCTCTTATTGGTTCTTTAACCACCTCCAGTATGATATTCCCCATTGGGGCCCCAAGCCAACTGGTAGAGTTAGATCATCAGGCACTGTGGTGGTGCAGTGGTTAGAATGCAGCATTGCAAGATAATTCTGTGACTGCCTGCAGTTCAATCCTGACCAGTTCAATGTTGACTCAGCCTTTTATCCTTTTGAGGACGGGAAAATGAGGACCCAGATTGTTGCGGGCAATATGTTGACTCTGTATACCACTTAGAGAGAGCTGTAAAGCACTATAAAGTGGTACTGTATAAGTTTAAGTGTTATTGTTATTGCTTTAGGGAAATCAGGAGGTTGGGAGCCAATCTCAGTAAGATATACTGTATAGTGTGCCATGGAAAACATGATGTACAGTGCTAGGCAGAAATGAATGACTTTCACAAGTGAAATAGCTAAAGCAGTCTTGGTTTAAAAATGCAACTTAATTTAAGTAATATTTTCATTTAATATATTTAAATACATTAAAGGCCAGGTCACCACCGAGGCTCGTCCTTCCTGCTCGGAAGGCAGCTGCCAGAGCCTGTCCCAGAGCTTGCCTATCTCCGGCTGCTGCTGCTGCTGCGGGGGGACGAACAATCATAAAGGGACAGGCTGCAGCCGCTCCCAGCTTGGTTCTCTCCGACAAAGAGGCGGTGGCTGCAGGCCTTTCATGCCAGCAAAAAGCAGTGCGAGAATCCTGCAGCCGCTACCTCTTTGCCAGCATGAGTAGCCTCCAGCCATCACTCCCGGCTCTGTTCTGGCCGGCAAAGAGACGGCAGCTGCAGGCCCTTCGCGCCAGCAAAAAGCGGCTCCAGAAGCCTCCAGCCGCCACCTATTTGCCTTCTCTTTTTTTCAAACTAACCTTTTGCTTGCATTCGCAGGCAGTCAGCATCGCCTTCTCTACAGCATCGGTTATGTGACTGGGTGGGCGTGGCCAACTCGACATCACTGACAGCAAGGTGCCACCGCTCCACTTTGCCATGAGTGAAGTTGAGTTGGCCACTCAGTCAGATGACCCCCACCAAGCCACACCCATAGAACCGATGGTGAAAAAAATCACCACTGGTCCAGATGATGTTATATACTGTAGGGAGATTCTCTTTTTAGCGTTTCCTGGGTAGAATCCTCTTGATGGAGCCCTAACACACTGAGCACATGTTTGCACATGCTTATTGTCTGCACATGTTTATTGTTTTAACCAACTTTTGGGATTACTTACTGATAGGCTGACTTTGCTTTGAATATCTTTCATTCTGCAAGCTTCGCCTCGATAATGTTCCCAAAAGACATTAGGTGATTTGAAATGACATATAATCCAAGAACTAGGAGAGTCCCTGGGAATTATCACCCCACAAAGGCACAGGGGTTCCTTGCTTTTGCCCCTTAAGCATTACAAACACATTCAAAAAGAATAATAATTTTATATTCTTTTAATAGCCTTGCAGAAATGTATTGCGGCAATCGTTTTATCTCACGTGGACAATCCCTGTAATAGTTTCTAGGTTCTGCAGTTGCTAATTTCCAGTCAGCACATAAGTTTCCAGTCAGCACATAAGTCCTTCTCACTTTGGTGATATGCAGAAGAGAGAAGCCACGGAATTCAAGAATAGACATCTATGATCTTTATTGATCTTTTTTCTTTCATCACACAAGCTGCAAACAGAAATAGTAGTGAAGGAAGGCTAGACAAAATTGTAAAACCATTATATAGAAACTGGTTTTGTATTTTTGATATAGATTAGATTTATCCTGCTACCTACATAACCAGTCTTTTTAGACAACTGAAAATTGCAGCTATAGATAAGCACAGTGAGAGAAAAATCAGAGAAATATCTAGCATCGGATGAGGATCTCATAAGTAATTGATTTTGATGTAAGCACATGTCATTGCTCCTATTAGGTATTTATTGCTTTTTATATTTTTATCTTATTTTTAATTCTTTGTTACTCACCAGCATCATATGTTTGGGATGGGAGGCCATTTGAATTGAATGAATGAATGAATGAATGAATGAATCAATCAATCAATCAATCAATCAATCAATCAATCAATCAATATCTACTTCATCTTCTTCATCCTTCTTGCTTTCTTAACAATAAGTTAGTTATTTGGATCTATAGGCTTTGTATCCAATAACTGAAGCCTGAGCCAATCTTTGTTTAAAATTATCCATCTTTAATCCTAAATATAAAGCAATGGCAAGTAATAATCAACATTTTGTACTGAATAATTTCACTCAGCAGTATGGTACAAATGCATAAGCAGATTATGGATATCAGCAATTTTGATGCTGTTATCAATTTTCTGTATTTGGTGGGAAGAAAATATGGAACAAGTGAGATAACAAAAATATTGCAACATTGAGTAAATCTTTTTTATCATTCAAGGCCAATAACAGTAACTCCTCTGGTATATTTTCATCTAGTCCTGGGCTGGATAAATCTCCACAATTCTCTGGGATACAAGAATTAAATCAGTTTTATCTTCAATTAATATGATATAAACAAGCTGATCCATGTGTGGATTCAGTAGAAAAAGTGCCTTGGATAGTTATAGTCACCTGTTGCTTATGGATAGCAGCATATTATTAATCAGACAGAAGAAACAGATCTTGTAAGAACAAATCTTTACTATAAACTTAAAAAAAAGATTTTAAAGAAATGTGACTGTTAAATGGAAGCATAATGCACAACTGAGTGTATGCCTGTGCGTAACAAATAACAGCAGGCCTAAAGGATAATCAATGAATGTTCTGGTAGTATATGAACATTTTCTGAGTGCAATGATGAAAGAGAGTCCCAGTTAAAATCCAACACAAAGGAATCAATATATATATTGTACCCTGATCATTCCAATTTGTGAGCAAGTTAGCAAAATAGGATGGCTAATGTGTACAAAAATACTAAACTAATCTGATATAGTTAGAATATTTTTTCAAGATTGATTCCTTCTGAGACCAGTCATACTTTATTGCAGCAAAGCACTAAGATTATGGTAAACAGTTATCCATAGTATGACAAATATATATATTTAGTTTTAATGACAAGACTAATACTTGATAAAAACCTAAATAACACAGATTAGTTTAATATATTCTTTATTAAGCAGTTTGTCAGTCTACTAGGTATAGTTTCAAATTAAATCAAAATTGAGGTGATTCATTTCTTAGTAAAATTTTCAAATTTGTGTAGTGTAGAATGCCAGTATAGGGAGGGTTTTTCATTTGCTGTAAGGACAAATATAGATTTCCCTCTACATTATGGGAATAAACACACTTGGATCCAAATTGATGCATAGTTCTGTTTATTAAATAAAATTCCTACTTGTATTTTTGTAGGGATACTTGTACTGATGCAAAGGATTGAGAGGACCAAAGGCAATTGGAGAAAAATCAGTAATCAAGGATCCCTCAAATATTTTAATAATAGTTCAATCTCAATCTCGAAATTGCTTTCTCCATATAAAAAAGTCAAAAAGCCATGTAATCAAAGCCTTGTTCGTTTTAGTTTATCCGGCAGGAATTGCATGGGTGTAGCCACTGCATATGTTTTTTAATTTTCACTCTGGATGTACCTGAATATGTGCACATTTGTTGAAGATATAAATCCTTATTTTCCCTAGTTCCCGTGAGAATCAGTGATTTTATCTTCCAATAGCTGGAACATACCTGAGAGAGAAAAAAGGACTTTGTTTCTTATTTGTTAGCATTTTAGGAATGAGTGTTAATGAAGGCTCTGATTCAGATTCTTCTTTAAAAAGGAAGGAAAAAGAATAAGTAATTTCTCTATTAAAAAAAAAAGATCCCCAGTGATGCACTGGGTTGACATGGCTGTGGAACTTAATGTACTCCAAGGAGGATGAGAGCTATGCCAGAAATTCAACCAGACGTCACAGATCTCAGCAGAGGCCAGAAGTTGCTGTTTACCTGTTGCAAAGATACAAAGACTGAAAACAAAGAAATAATGATCTGTTATTACAGAAGATCAATGAGAATGAGGATATCTGAAAAGAATGCATCAGTTCTGAAAAGAACATCAAGTAAAAGAAATAACAGAACAGAGGCCAGCAGATCAACACTGGTTTATAATATGAAATAAAGTATTCACAGAAATAGAATTGGCAGAACTGCAAAGGTCTATCCAGGGCAAAGAAATCAAAGCCTTGCCAAAAGTAGCTCAAACTGTAGAGGCAAACAAAAGCAAATTAGTAATATAGAAGTTGGCGCCACTATTGAATCGTTTTCAATCCCAGATTAGACACCCTCTTCTCTGCCTTCTCCTTAGAAACCACAAAGATCTCTAACTGAAAAACAAGATGAATTGGAACAATGAACATCCGAGCATCTAGAACAACACAAACACAACAGAATAAGGTTGCCTGAATAGAAGCTTGTTACAAAAAAAGCATAAGTATCAAATATCAAATACAACCACCAGCTCACTGTGAGAAAAACAACAACAACTAATGTACGGCATGGCTGAAATTATAGCTGAATACATTGGATGAAAAATCAACAAACAAGAAAAAAAGCCAAACAAAATGGAACATAAAATTGGGGAATAAGATTAGCATGCTAAACTCAGATACAAGCAAGCTACAACAGATGAAATAAAAGAAGCTGAAAAAGAAGACGACCAAAAAAATCTCTAACGAAGAAGCATCAACTAGAAACAGGGAAGATCAATGAAGTATTGGAAACAATAAAGGAACAAATAAGCCAGCAGAAAAAAATAAGTTTAAATTGCACATTATAGTCATAATCTCCAATTCCAGTTGAATCAGAAATGTTTATATAACCCCGTGAATGGACAGACTGCAAGAAGCCAGTCAATACCCAATAAAGAAAAAAACAGTGCAGTTCTGGGAGCAGCTATGGGACAAGTCAAAGCAATACAACAACAATGCAGCATGGATAAAGGAGATGGATGGAAATAAAAAAAATCTCTGAACTTCAAAAAAAAAATTAATAACAGCAGAAGCAGTGGAGAAAAGGGCAAAGAAGACCAAGAAGTGATGATCACTGGGGACCCGCATGGTTTTTGGTTGAAACATCTCACTGTTTGCCAAGCACTTTAGCAACCAATGGCAAGGAGGTGAAATTGAAGACTGGTTAACTTTTGGTAAATATCACACTGACTGTGAATATTATTCAGAAGATTGATACAAGATTTTTATTTTGCTGATATAATGTTCATGATAGGGCTGTAATAGAGGCTACCAATTACAGTTGCATGTCATGACAATCATTAGGTGAAGCAAGTCACCCCCCCCCATCCTTGCTCTCCCAATGAATTATTAAGCAAATACATGAGCTATTAATAAGTGCCTCAGGGGTGAGGGAGGCCCTTGGAGGTCTTGTGCCTTGGCCCTCCTAAGGCCTCCTCCAACCCTGCAAGACAGTCTATGTTCCCTTTCCCATTCATTGGGTCCACACACGCCTTTTCCCACTCCTATCAGATCCCTCCAAGCCTTAGGGCTGATTTCCACCCCACCAGGCCAAACATCCTACTCCTCACTTACCTTTTGAAGACTTTCAAGGCTTTCCAGAAGGAATTATTGCTTGGCTGCAGGCATAATTCTGGAAGTAGTTGCCATTTTGTCCCATCCAGAGGACTTAGTGCTACATTTTGGGGCCTTAATGAGATCCACATAGTGCTGTAGAAGCTTTCTGCAACATTCAGAAGGTTCTTCAGTGCTGTGCAAAGCTTGTTAAGGCAGGAAGGAAGCAACTTGTTTGGAGGTTATCCACAAGTGGAGCCCTCTTTTCCAAAATGAAGTCTGGAGAGCTTCAAGGGGTAAGTGGATGGGTGGTGGACATATGGGGAGTAGGCCCAAGCACTTCAGAGTCCTGTGTGGTGGGAGGGGAAGGGAAGGGAAAGAGACAGGGGTGCTGCAGTATACCTGTTTTAGTTGTAAGGGTGAAAGACTGCAGAGCACTGCAGCCATTGTAATTTTGAAATAGGGTGATATGTAATTTTGAGGCATCTGTTATAACTTTGAACATTCATTAAGTGACTTGTCACATCTTGAGGACTACCTGTACGTTATTCCAAAGCTGATTGCCAAAATTAGTCCTTCTTATTTAAAATTTGTGATTTTAAAGTGCAATGCTTAGTAAGTTTGCAGAGTGATGCAAAAAGTTCTAATGGTTGAAAGAGTGTTTTTTCAAGTGGTACAAAATGGCTCCTTTTAAAGATGTGACCAGAACTAGTACATAGTACACACTTATTACATAACAACACAAACAAGGCCGGCTCTAGACATTTTGGCACCTGAGACAGTAATATTTTGGTGCTCTCTGGTTTGGTTCATCTTCCAATTTTTAAGGCATTTAAAAAAGACCCAGTCTTGTTTCTCATTTCTTCTTCTTTGAGTTTTTAAGCTTTACACTTTTGATTTTATGCATATTTTCCTCTTCAGAGATTCCACTGGTTAGAATACGCAATTAGAGTTTTTTTACTTTTTATTGAATTTTGAGAAGTCTTTTCAATTTTGGTGGTCCCAAAATTTGGCTCCCCAGGGCCCTAGTTTGAGCCTAGAGCTGGCCCCAAGCACAAAACTTTGAATGTACAGCAAAGGCATATTATATAAGCAGATACTTCAGAAATAGTTTAAAAAAGTATTTTATTTTTGTTTTGATTACAGTTGATTACAAATCAAGGAAACAAAATGAAACAGAGGAAAGGTTTTATTAGAGGTACAGTGAGGAGCTTAAACAACTAAATGACTTATGAGTCACAAAACATTACAAATAGCCACAAATGTAATTAAAAACAAAATAAATATTTAGAACGTTTCATGAGGTCTTTTAAACTTCAGTATTTATAAAATATATAATACTTTATCTTACATTTGCTCTGCCATTTTCCCCAGTCAGTATTTAAAATTTATGAGATATTACAACATACAAAGCAATGAGAATAAACCTAAATCAGATCATTTTTTACATAAGGGGAAACATAGCTGACGTTATTTTAATATTCTTTGCCAAGAAATTGTATCTCCTTCAAAAATAGTCATTTTCCAACCCTATATATATATACATATTACTTAGACATAATTATATCATAAAGTGAGAGAAAAATATGCTTAAAATTATAGAAATAAATGCAACCATGTTGTTCAGTAATGTTCAGAATTTAATATTATAAGAATGATTAAAAATGATAACTTTAGAATATTTGAATGGGACAACACTTTAAATCAAGGAAGCTTCTCATTGATTAAAATAACCGTATGACAATTTTGTTCATTTCTCGCTCATGTTATTTAGAGACATACTTTGGTTATAATTCTGTGACCAATTAAATTTTATAAGTAAACCTTTTCAATACTTTAACTTGCTGCTCTGTCACTGATTGTTCAGTGGCTCTGTTTGTATCCCAAAGGAACAAAGCATGAGTACAAACTCATTACACATTTCTTCATTCAGTGCACATATATGCTAGGGGTTTCATGCTTGCACTGATCTGACTGCAATCACTGTGACTCTGTGTGCACACCGATTCATAGAGCACCTTGTCAACAGGAATAATCTATCTCTGAACTGGAGGCCAATATCTGAATCCAAGCAAATCAAAGCATTTTCTCTTTTGTAACGTAAAAATTATAGATTTCATGCAATTTTCAATCATTTCCATAGGGATTCATTTTCTAGAGGTGATTGATATTATTAAAACTTTGCAAATTATTTTCATGAAAATCAGATTAACATAATTGTCAATTTTAAATGTCTGCAGAGTCCAAACGAAGACCCTATGAACACATTATTTCAATTCAAATGACCAGCCACGTGCTATAATATTCTCTGCCATTAATATTTCCTTGTGCCCTTTGCTCCTGTCTTCCATAACACAAAATAGCCTAAAGATTGTAGTATAATAGTGGTAGAGAAAATAATATACAATTTGTTGTGAGTAGCAGCAGAACTGATATTTAATTGAAAAACATTACTGAATTCACTATTATATGAAATGTTAAGAACATTTTATATTTTATTCACCTGAAGAATGTATTACAAGGTTATTGTAAGCACCACCAGCAGTGGCATCAGACTGCTTGCTTTTTTGTGTCATTAGTTTTATCATCTAAAGTGAGGGAGCCTTCATTGTTTGTACCTGATTGTATGCAGGCTTCTGTAAGATAATGTACTATAGATTTCAATAGAGTAGAAGATTAGTTGCAAGCAATTTGCACACAAAAGCTTCTTCACTACAGATTACCATATTAAAAACTGGGAATCTGGAGTCACAATAGTCAGGGTATTTGCTCTGGAAGTGCTAGAGTCATAAATACAGTTCCCTAGAAATTGTAATATACTGTGTCTTCTCTTTTAAAATGGCTTATAGAGAAAAAATAGTTTTAAAGAAAAATAGGTGAATGCTCCTTCATGACTACATACTTTGATAACTTTGTTAAATATTAATCCCATTCCTTCCCTTGCTATCTTTATCTTTTTCAGTTAGGAAGTTTAGCATCTTAAATACCAATTTCTTTTATATCTGAGTATTCTGAGCTATTTTAAACTATTTTAAATAATGCTACCTATACTACATAACCTATGCATCCTCCTCAGTATCTAAAGCTCTGAACATTTCAAAAAAAGTTATAGTTTAAAAGTGCCTATTAAAATAATGAATCTTAAATCTTCATATTAAAATGAACAATGTTTGCTCTACGTTGTGACTTTAAAAATAGAAAGATGACATTTTGTTTAAATGTAAATGCTCTTTTCAAAATAACTCACATTGCAAGATTAAGCTATCCTTTTCTGTTTCTATTATTCTATTATTGGGATCCAAAGTCTTCACATTTATTATGGATTTTCTGTCTCTTGGTTTTTCACCCAGGAGCAACCTCAGAGGATGGGAGACTCCACTAAATACCATAGATACTTTCTCTCTATTTTGTATACCATAGATACTTCCTCTCTACTTTGTATAGGTTCCTTAGAACAGTATTTCTCAACCTCAATTACTTTAAAATGTGTGGACTTCAAATATTCATTTAAATGATAATGCTACATTTTTCAAACATTCTCCATATCAATAAATTATATAATCATTAAATAAATGAAGTATGATAGATAATTAATCCCTTAATTCTATTTGGATATGTAATTCAAATAGATCTATTTGAATGTCATGTTGTTTTATGGCTTTTAACATAATTTCATAACAACCAGTTTGGGACATATGACCAGGTTACACTGGTCACAACTATAAGAAATTAATATATTGCAATTATACTATAATTGTGCAGCACGTAAAGAGTGGCATTTTTAAGGCACAATCAAGATAATTCTATTAATGAATATTCTTTGTGACATGAATTACAAGTTGAATAATAAATGTAACTGTTTTGTATGTAATCATGCTTTACACATATACTTGACTTTTCACTGTTTCTATTAAAGTCAGTATATTTATTTGTTCCAATTATAAATATTTGGATTGTTTCCCCCAAAGATAGCAGTTGTGAATTTATATATTGAATCAAAATATTGATTCCTTGATTTAAATAATCCAAAAATGGACAAATCCAATAACTAATGGGTCATTCTGCCAGACGCTATCATGAATCCGTAATTGTAAACAATATGGGATAATTTTACTAAATGCTATGATGCTAAATGCTATACATGCTAAACTTCCTACAAATGGCTGTGTTTGCATCAAGTGGTTGATACTAGTGAATCTTGCCTTTGTTTTCCCATATCATAGGCCATCTCTCTTTGTGTCAATATGATACATGTACAAGGAGAGTATTTCAATATATCACACATTACATTGCTAAGTAACATCCTGGCAATTTCACATAATTTGTATTCTACTATACAGCATATACAAGAACCATGATACAGTTTCCTGATTATAACATATATTATTTTGTTTAGGTAATACCAATAACTCTATCAATGTTTAAATGTTATGCTTTAATGTATTTTCTACAAACATTTTGTCCTGTTTTTATATATTTCATGGAGAATAGGAGATTCACCTTGGAAATCTTTCTTCTTGGCTTTACAAAATGTACTGTATCTTTCATGATATGTGGTGTAAATGTTATACACTAGGTTTACTACTAAATAATCTTCCCAATTTTTGAAAAGCAGGCAGATCAGTGCCATTGTGCAAGTAATATATTTTCTTCTAGTGTACCAATTTCATTTGCTATCTCTATTATACAATGTAAACTGAAACACAAAAGAAAATTGTTTTCTTTTCTTTGAAAATGGGGAGACACGGGGTACGGACCTCCTTTAAATTACTGCTATAAATTTCAAATCAAGATATGCCTGTCTAGCTATAATATGAAATGTTGGTGACATTAGGAGTTAAAATATATTTATTCCTTTCAAATTAATTTAATGATAGCTAGAAATAATTGGACTATAAGTAACTAAAGATAGAATAAACCTTTTTTAAAAATAAGCTACTATTTTACATTATAATATATTTGTGCTATGTTTTTACATTTGATCAAAATTCAGAGAGGCAATTTTCTAGGTAGCTGATTTTGTAAAGTGAACACATTTAAACTGTTTTTGTCCATGTATACTAATATATGTATTAATCTAAATAACTACTGTGGCTTTGTACAGAAGTTGGCACACAGTTTGTGGAAAATCACATCCATTTTTTTGTAGTAAATCATCATGGGGCAAAAGAAGTAGAGATGAACCACCTTCGGTGGAAAATAAAATAATAAAAAAACTTAGAATGCTCTGGAGAGAACTGAGTTACTCCTGTGCATTTTTTGATTAATGGCAATAGAGAATTGTACATAAAATTTGGTTACGGTGATTTAAATCTTGTTTATGCACCCTAATTTCTGCATGATGATGCCCAGTGAAAAACTAAGCTTATTTAATGAAAAGAAAATGAAAAGAAAATCATAATTGCTCATTGGAGCCCTAGCATGTTACTGACTCATATAATAGTTCAAAATTTACAATTTCACCTCAACATTCATCATAACATAATTTAAATACCTCCTTTTAGGTATTTTGTGTGTGTGCACATGGTACACAGAAAATGTTATGTCACAGTGGCTGGCTCTTCTAATGCATTTAGGATGACCGCTTTACTGTCAGAGAGGAACTCTCTTCTTACTCAGATTATGCAAATGTGTTGAAATACTGTAAACACTTTCAAATATGAGAGTTGAAGGAGGATCTCTCTCTCCTCTCTAACACACTCTCTCACACACACACACACAAACATACATACTAAAGCAGTCATGTCTCTTTTTTCATAGCTGCTCCCTAAGCTGCTCTCAGATACCCCTGAATGTATGAACAGCCCAGTGGTGGGATTCAACTAATTTAACAACCGGTTCTCTGCCCTACTGACTGGCTGGGCATGGCTGGGTGGGCATGTGACTGGGTAGGAAATTTCTCCTTAGTCCAATTCACAATAAAATAGCACTGTTCTAATATTTAGAATAGAATAAAATAAAATAGAATAGAATAACAGTTTTGGAAAGGATCTTGGAGGTCTTCTAGTCCAACCTCCTGCTTAGGCAGGAAACCCTACACCACTTCAGACAAATGGTTATCCAATCTTTTCTTAAACTTGCAGTGTTGGAGCATTTACACTTGCAGTGTTGGAGCATTTACAACTTCTGGAGGCAAGTTGTTCCACTGATTCTTCTGTCACGAAATTTGAGGGGCTCCTACAAAAATGAGGGAGTCAATCTATTTTCCAAAGCACCAAAAGGCAAAACAAGAAACAATGGATGGAAACTAACCAAAGAGAGAAGCAACCTAGGACTAAGGAGAAATTTCCTAAGGGTGAGAC
>JANHFL010008164.1:67884-95371 GCA_032468155.1 Oxyrhabdium leporinum
GATGGGGCCAGCCAGGAGTGGGATTTGGCGGTTCAGCAAACCCTGCAGAATCTTTGCTATGGGTTTGCCTGAACCTATGCGAACCTGTAGCAGCCCACCCCTGAATCATACATTATTCATTGTTCATTAGAAAAATTGGTCAAAAAGATTAATTATGTTAAACTTGAATTTTGAGAAGAAGTTAATATTGTTGAGATGGAAATGCATGAAAAAATAGAACAGAGGTAAATGGATGAAAAATAAATTGATAATGGCTTTTTACAAATCAAAAGAAAAAAGAAATATGTAACAAAAATATGTCATGAGAGAACAGCAATAAACACAATACAAAAATTAACAAATAAGAGTAATATTGCATGGTTAAAATTATTAAACTAAATCAAATAAAATACAAAGAGCTCAATCTGAATACAGATCTAACTCATAACTACTATAATGAAAATGAAACATATATACAATAATTCATACATTTTGAACCCTTTAAACAGGATTTATAGTACCAAAATTATAATAGCAAAAATTGGGAAAACTTTTAATTGCTTAAATAGAGTTCCAAATTAAAAAAAAAGCTACAACTGCACTTTTTTTTAATATAACAGTGTTCTCTAATAAATATATTATTATTATATTATTAGAGTGTGAAGCTAGTTCGCCTCCTTATGGTGCACTGTGGATAGTGCGACAGTGTGAACTAAACAAACTAGTAACTGTTGGTAGCCAGACTACTCTCTAGACTTTCCTGGCTCTTAAAGTATATGGCAATTAAAAGAAGTCCATGAATGATATGCCGATAGATAAGTAAGTAAGTAAGTAAGTAAGTAAGTAAGTAAGTAAGTAAGTAAGTAAGTAAGTAAGTAAATAAATAAATAAATAAATAGTTTCAAACACAAAATAGAACTTAAAACAAGAATTTTCATATCTATTCTTGAATACTTATTAGGTGGCAAGAAATTAACTGAAAAGAATTCTAGCAGTTAGAGAAACGCATTCCTGCTATGGTTGCGTTATTTGTGGACTGTGTAAAAGAAAATCCATTACTGTTCATTGTGTTCTGTCCTCATTCAGCTGCAAATAGCACACTTGGCTCTGTTTATAAAGTTTAAATGTTATACTAAAATTATAGATCACACTAGCCATTTTTTTGGGGGGGGGAAGGGGACTGGCTGGTAGGTAGTATTTAGTAGTCTGGTAGATAGGACTTAGGCCTATTTCTGGCACTTGTTTCAAGAGTCTGGGAGAGAAGAATTGAAACATTTTGAGCTTTATTCCATTAGAAAAATTTTCAACCACTTGAGTGAAAAATACTGAATGATTTGACAGAAGCACTCACCAAATATGCAGTTTCAATATGGAAATTGAAATTCTTAAAACTCAGCTTTAAGAAAAACTTAATCTGACACAAATGCACACATCTGTTGTAATGGAATAAGGGGTGTGCCCCATGGATAGTTCCAAATCAAATTTAGTCTTCGGGTCAGGTAAGTAGTTTGGAAGAATTGCCTGACAAGACCTGAAGCAAGTTTCTGGAGTGGCAAAATCAGCGGAAAAGCACTGATCAAGCTTGCAGTAATCATGGTAATGTGAGAGTTGAGGGTATGTCATGGACTTGTCAAAACAAATCATTTGCTTCAGGTGAGTAAACAAAGTATTTTGCCACAAGGCTAGAAAAAGCATTTCAAGGACTGAGTCTGAATCTAATGGTTACTGTCTGCTAGGGCCGCTGGTATTTCTCTTTGAGCAATACATTGTGCCAGTGGGGTATTTTGATTAACGCAGTTGTGTTAAGTTTTCTCTGCTATAACGATAATTATGAGCCCATAATTACATTAATATCCTCTGTTCATACAGTTTTATATCAGCTGGATTTTATCAAAGAAAACAGTTTCTCTAGGTGGTTATTGGTTTTTATTTTATAGGAAGGAAGCACAACAAGACACAAAATATAAGCTGCAGGATCCAATTTGGATTAGTCACTAGGACCAGAGATTTAGTTTTCTGAGCTTTCGGACTCATGCTCGAACCCATCCTTAGATTAACTTTTCTCTTACCAGAATATGACATTCTGGTGAGAGAGAAGTTCCCTGAAGATGGGCTCCAGCATGAGTCCCAAAGCTTGGAGGACTAAAGCTCTGGTCCTGATCACTGACCCAGATTGGATCCTGCAACATTAACTTGGGACGTGTATATTTGCCTTCATTTGTAAAATATAAGCTCTTCCTTGCTTTACTATTACCATTGCAGAACTACAACCTGACTTATGGCTAATGTGGAGAGTGAATTTTTTTGCTATAACAACTAGATTAGAACAATATCATCTAATCCTGAGAGCAATCTATAAATAGAAAGCTATTTCAGCTTCTGTCATTAATTCTAAGTTGTGGTACAGAGAAGGAACTACTCTAGGCACTTAGTCTGAAATTCTTAGAAGTTATCACTGTTGTCAGAGTAATTAATTGTTAAGGGAAGGCACCTGCTCTGATTTTGTTTCCCTGGGCCAGTATAGTCTCTACTTAACAAACTTTTGAGTTGCAAACATGCTCCAATATGAACAAACCTGTCTGTAACTCCAATCCAGAGGGTCATGGAAGTCAGGAAAAAGCAGGAAAGGATTAGTTTATGGTGCACTGCATATATACACTTGACAGCATAACTGCACAAGTCTCTCATCAAGGATAGCTGCATCCTACACCTGAAGAGAATGGAGGTGGGTACAGAAACACATGAAAGAGGATCCAAACTCCTCAGGAAGGAAGAGGATTGCCAAAGGCAAACATGAACAGCAACCTGGGAGAGTCAGCCTTTGGAGTCTGTGATTAATTGGATGGAGAAAAAAAAAGTTGAGTCACATCATGTGAGACCATCCACTAGGATAGTCCAAACTCACATTTACCCTGAACTCCCCAGAGAGGCTCATGGTATGGGAATGGGACAGAATGGTCAATAGGATCTGGAGCCATGAGTCTCATGCTATTGGGAAGCCCCCACCAAATTAACTGCCATTTATCCCCATGGAGAATGATGTAGTGTGTGGCTGCCCACTGCCCACTGTTGTTTATAGATCAAAGCTAACCAGCATAAACCTCATCTCTCTGCCTGTGAGTTGTGTTGGGTGGTGGCACCTCATTGTCTTTGCCAGAGGCCAAAGCCACAGTGGATGAATGCCAGAGAGGTCTTCCAGACCCAAAGCCAGGCTCCCCCACCACTGATAAAAAGTCGACCTAGACTATTTCCCAAGAGCAAGGGGTGAGAAGAAGCTAAGGAACTCACTACTACTTTGAGAATATGAGGGTTATTCTGCATGTTTTGTTTTTTTATAATATTGGTTGGATCTATGAAGAAAATGGATTTACAAATAACCTCTTGGAATGTAACCTGTTTGTAAGTAGAGCATTGTAATTAAAAAATATTAGCTTTGCATGCAGTAATCCCATTACTGTATTACAATTTTATAGCAAAGAGTAAACATGACTGTATGATCAATTTGCAACTGATCTTGGTAAACTGAAATAATCAGCAAGATGAGAAATGTAGCTCAGTTTAGTTTGGCCAAATTACAAACCAAGACCAGTCCATTTCAGACTCCTAGTGATTCAGCATAAATGCAACCTTCTCTGTTTTTCCTCTTTAATTCATCTTAGGGTCATCAGTACTCTGATTAGGAGGCAGTATCTGTCTTTCAGCATAGGAGTTTTATATTGCCCAGGATTCATTGCATTGGGTTATGGAGAATGTGGCAGTCGAATTATGCATATAGTAAGTAGTCAAGAAAGAATGGGGAGAAGACCAGAGAAGAGTAGAAGTGTGCATCAGATACTTTATAGTCCTTGTGTCCAAAGCACATACTTTTAGCTGGGATCACTTTTTGCATTTTATCTCTTGTTTTCTGCTTATTCAAATATGCTGCTACAGCAGAAATAAATAAATTCTGGTGCCGATGATAGGCTTTACTTCTTTTTTTAAAAGACATGGGAGAAGTCTATAGGTCCTAGTTTTGGAGGGCTATTTTTATTAGAACAAGTTAGATGTTGAGATTACAAAAATGTAATTTCACAATTCTTTTTTTTTTAATCTGCATTCAATTTTATAATCTTTTTTTTCCCAATCAATTTTCTTGGGTTTTTTTTCTCTCACCTACACATGATTCTCTCATCAGAAGTACTTTCTCCAACATGTTTCACCTTGGCACCTTTTGGTAAGGGCCTTCTTCAAGTACAGATTTACCATAGCATCACAGGTTGACTATTCACCATTTTCTTATTTATTGTTATTTACCAATCACTGAAATAACTCCATCATGTGATTCTCGGAATTGGATCACTGATACAAATCTCTTGTCCTTACCTTTGTTGCAGCATCAAAGCATACAAAGCCCATGCCAAAGTCTATGGTAAGCCCCATAAGATGACTCTCCAAGACACAGGCGTATGTCTTACACTGGAAAAAATTGAAACAATGCAACATATTAAATGGCATTTTACTGGGTATATTCAATTTGTAAAATTGTGGTTGAAAGAAAAATCTGAACATTAGTATGCATCTTACAAATGAGTCCAATAAAATGCTTGCAACCATATGTAGGGGAATGTGAGCAATCTCATTTCTTTCTCCCAGAAGGGTGGATGAGTCCACCTCCTTGTCGGCTACTTGTTCTTAGCCGCAATCATTGGCTTTGCAAAACATGAAACCATCTTTAGTGTGCTATTTCATCTCGAGCAACCCCACACAAATCTGACGGACTTGTCTGCCAGATAGCATGAATATTCCTCAGGATTCCATCTGAGTAAGTCACCAGAGCCAGAGCTCTTAGACTTGTGCTGGAGTCCATCCTCGGCGTACTTCTCACACCCATTTTTCTAGAGAAAAGTTCTCTGAGGATGGGCTCCAGCATGAGTCCAAAAGCTCAGAAGACAAAACTTCTGGTCCCAGTGATCAAACCAGACTGCAACATTATCCTGGGACACATATACTTGTCTTCATTCATAAACATTCTTTACCATGGCCAGGAAGATGACCCTGTGCCCTCCCCCCAAAAAACTGAGCAGGTCATTCTATAAATGGATCGCAAGTTTTATTAGCAACAATGTGAAACAATCCATTGTTGTATTCTGTAATTTTTGTTGTTTTGTTTTGTTTTTTACTTTCCAGTCATGCATATCTTCTGAGTCAAGAAAGAAGTTAGAGAGAAATGCAGAGGATGTCATTCATTTTTTTTTATAATAACTCTGTTGACCAATGCATAGGATGGAATTATTTCCCAGCTGGCATCACAGTAATTGCTTGAAAAGGACCAAAGATGTTTTTTCAAAAAGCAACAGGACTTCCTTGAAGACATTTTGCTTCTCATCCAAAAAGCTTCTTCAGTTCTGATAGGAAACAAAATGTCTTCAAGGAAATACAAAGTCCAGTTGCCTTTTGAAAAAGCACCTTTGGGACAACGATGACCTGGATGACTTGAGAATCTGCATAGACACTTTGCTTGAAAAGGATCTTCTATGATGTTTACACTATATCTGTTACTGAGCAAGATAAAGAATAAGATTTAACTCAGATGTTAAGGACTGTGTATAATTCATGCACTTGGCATTGCTCTATAAATGGTGCCCACGGGTTTGGATTTAAAAAAACTATGCCTTGCCTCAGTGGACGCCTAGCAGCGTTTTCATTCCTTATGTATCTCCAAAAGTGAATCCTTGTTGTTTGCAGACCTGCTTCTTTGTAACAGTTTATTTCTGACAACTGACCAAGCTTTTTAAGAAAGTCTTGGAATTGAATTAGGTGTAAACAAGCACCATGGCTTGCACTTGAGCTATATGTGGAAAAATATGTGCCTTTCACTAAAAGATAACTTGGAACATGCTAAACTAATATAAAAAAGATTATAGATTTACAAGACGTAGTATTCACAACATTAAATTACTAGCACATTCCTATATTGGGGCTACAATAATTGCTAATCAAGTCTGTATAAAATATATAATAAGTTGCTTAGGAGCAAAGGGAGGTTGAAATTGCTTTCACATGAATTCTCTTTTATTCTTCTTAATCAAATTAATTACTTATTGATTCACATCTTAGTTTGGCAGATATTTATAGAACAAATAGATAATCTGAGACAACTCTTGTCTTTCCAAAATCATAAAATATTTTCTTGGCATGCACCTTTTCAATATGTGCTTTCCTAAGGTAAATTACATAGCCAAGTAATACATTTACTTTCTGGAATATCTTTACTTTGCAATGTACCATTATTTTCAAAAGTTTGCTTATCTAAGAAACAGACAATGGATTTATCACTTGAACTCTCAATGTTTTATGGCTCCTCCTAATCCTGATTTAAACTGATACAATGCCAGAGATGCCAGAAAAGGAATTTAAGTTGCTTTCAATCAAAATAGTTGTCATCTTATCTTCCCAGTATTCTTCTTTAATTTGACAAGTGCCTTTTTCCTTGGAGATTTTGTATAGGTGATACATTTGTATTGTTATCTAAATTATGTAATGAAGGAGATACTTTTGCTACCCTATCCTTAATAAATGAGAAAGTTTTTTTCTAAACACTCTGGCTACCCACCTCAATTATGCAATACAGTATTTCTGTGAGTACATTCTTCACCTACAAGTCTATCAATGCCAAGCACAATTCCTACCAGGAAACATTGAAAGGTTAAATATTATAATGGATTTTAGCAATTATTACAAATTGGTGGAAAGAATTTAATGTACATCATAGCTCAAATGGCAAAAGGTCAGTTTTCAGCCTCTTACTTTATGGCTTTTAATCTTAGGCTACATTTCAAATACAGGTCCTCTGTTTATGTTAATTAATCTTTTGCAAAATTAAAATAAGAATGCTGCCAAGACAGTACATAATACCAGAGGTCTTTTCAATATCAGAGTCCAAATTAAGGTGGTGGCTATTCCCTTTAAGCTCTTATATGGTGTATGTGGGACCAGGTTATCTGATGGACTACCTCTACTAAAAGTATTTGCCCATCCCACCACAATAGATAGAGTTCCCTTAAATATTGTTGTCTTGTAGGTCCTCAGAAGTGAGCCTTTTCTGTTGTAGCCCCTGATCAATGGAACAGATATCCAGATAGCCACCCTTTTAATCTTCCACAGAGACCTTGCTCTTTCCACATGTCTGGTAGAAGGATGACAATGTAATGGGCTGCATCAATGAAGTGTAGTTGCAGCACCAGATTTTTCTGTTTTGGATTTTATTGTTTTTATTTTAGCTGTATATATTGCTTTTATTCCCGAGTTTGGTTTTAAGATGGGTGGCTAAACAAATGTCATTAATTAATTAATTTACAATAAATATTTGATTTGATGGTTTCACTGCCTTTTTGCTATGAATCAAATTATAATGACTTAGCTAGAAGAATGTTGAAGTATTTTTTTCATATTTGACATACACAGAACTATTATAGTTATTTATATCTGAATTCATACAAAAATATTCTTACTTTGCACTTTGTCTAAGATTGTTCACTTATTTATTTATTTAGACACATACACACTTTTTTGCATCATCATTTGCAAATTGTAATGTGGAGAGAAAAAAAGTAAGATACTTTACTAATCAAACAATTATCTTATTCATTCTGTTTATGTAATCCAGTAGGATTGTATCCATGGAAACCATCCTTCAGTTACTCATGGTTATTTATGGCTTTAATGATCTGCCAGATGCATAGTTTACCAAGAAGAATCAGATCAGTAGGAGCCATACCCCTCCCTATTGCTTAAAACAAGAAAAGCAAATTCACATATATAGTCAAAATTAAATACACGCATACTATAAAAAATAATCATCGAATGTAGATGAGGCATATATAACATAATATTGGCTGAATGCATATTAAGCTAAAATGTCTATGAACTATATTGATCAGGTTGGGCAACATTTTCTTAGTGATGTTTCCAGATATGATTTGACAAAAGTCCTATGTAGAGTATTACCACACAAATACATCCCCTGTACTTGGAGCATGTGCTATACTTCTTAAAAGTTTAATAAAGAAGAGGGCATTATTCTGTAATGGATTTTTTTTTTTTTAAAGGGGTTTCTGTGGGCCCCGGTAGGCTTTTTTACTTTCTATTTCAAAAATGGGCTCTTTAAGTTTACTTGCCCTCCATACACTAAAATCAATTCAATTCAATGACTTCTGTTTCCCAGAAGTCTGCTCTTTTTATTCATTTTTATTGTCTTGAGTTTTATCTGTTACATAATGAGTTCAGAGCAATTACTGTGTTCAAGAACAATCTTGTGAGGTAAGTTATCCTCATAATATCTTGCCCAAGGTCATTCAGTAAGCTTTCAGTAAGTTTCCGAGATTTAAATCTATCACATAATACTTTCCTGAAAATAAAAAGCATTGCTGAACAGTCTATATTCCTGTTCTCAATAAAATCTAATAAAACGAACAAAACACATCATCTCTGCTAGTAGCATAACTTGTCGTTTGGTTTGTTTGAGAGTATCAAAGAGCCCAAACTCTCTCATTCATTATCTGAAGGCTAGGGATGCAAGAACTAGCTAATATATATTTGATTTAAATCTTTTTTTAACACAAAGGTCATTAATATAACATTAACAATTTAGAGATTTGAAAGGGTTATTTAAATCATCAAGCCCAATTCCCTTACTTAGTGCAGTAATCCAAATTAAAACAGCCGTGCTCACTTTCTGCCTGAATATATCCAGAGAAGGGGAAACTCTTCCTTTTAATTTTTTTCCCCTATAGATTTCTTATATTTAAGTTTTCCCAACTTACTAATTGCCCTGCAGTAACATTAATAATTATGCTATATTTGGCACTCTGAGATAAAAGGGTATCTTCTTTTATGTATTTTCCCTTTCAGGGTATTTCAAAAGTATTACCATATCCTCCTTTATTAGCTATTTTCGAGAGTAAACTTTTCTAATTCCCTCAGTGTCTCCTTATTGAGTTTATAGCCTCTTGAACCTACATTGCCTTTCTCTGTACAAGGACTGTGATCTGAGTACATGAGGTGGGGGTCTGACCAATGCAGAATGAAATCTGTGTTGAATTCTGTTTTTCCCCTAATTTCCCAAGCTAATTTACAGCCCTGGAATTTGCTTAGCTGCTTAGTTTTTTTGGAATCAGCTAAGGTCAAGCAGGTGTGGAATGAGTATTCCCTATTATTTAGAAACTCACTTTTATTGTTTCAATCTATATATATATATATTTCTTTCATCTTATCTGATTCCTAGAAACTTCTTGGAAAAATAGTTTTCTTGGCAGGGTTTTACAGACGTGGTTTGCCCATTGCCACCTTTCTAGTACTGAGAAAAAAGTGACTGGCGCAAGATCCAGCTGGCTCTGTGCCTAAGGCAAAATTAGAATTAACAATCCCTCTAATTTATAGTCTGATAATTTAGCCACTACAGCAAACTGGCACTTAATCTAAACTTGCATTTGCCTTTTTAACAGCCATGTCACAGTGCCAGATTTTATTCAATTTGTGATTTCTACAAAGTTTGTAGGTGCCAATAGAAAGTTAAGTATCTCCCATCGTACAGCTTTACATTTTGAATTTTTCCTCTGTAAATAACTTCTTAACCTATTAAATTAAATTCTGCTGTTTTCATCCAGTGATCTAACACATGAAGTTCCTTCTAATTCATTCTGTCTTCTAGCGTTTTATCTAATTCACTTAGTTTTGTATAATCTGCAAGTTTTATAAGCCTTCCCTCTACCTCATACAAGTCATGAATGAAAATGTTGAAAAATACAAGGCCAATTGTTAATTCCAAAGGCATTTCCTCTAATGATTTGTTTCAATTGATGATTAAACTGTCAGTGGACACCATTTGAATACAAATCCATCTAACAGATATGTGGATCCATCAAACAAACATTTCAACCAGCTCATATCCAACTAGCTTGCTAATCAGAAGGCCACCTTATTAGAAGCTTTATGATTACAATATTCCAAAGCTAGCTTTAAGAACAATACAAAACAAAATCCTATCACAATTGTACTAGCACTATCACCAATCCCATAATGACATAGTTTAAAAAAAAATTATAAATTGAGCATCCTGTATGTCTTACCTGTATTCGTTCCACTTCGAAAAAAGTTGCTGATTGGAAGGCCTTTTCCCATAGTATGAGATCACATTCTAATTCCACAGAGAAGTAGAGATCTTCTCCCATTTCAGATTGTACTCCAAAGCAGTGTTTTCGCCGATCCAGTATATCACTGTCCTGATGAAAACCTGGAGTTATATAATCTTGCATACATCAATTAAAATTTCTTCTAGTATTGATGCACATGTTAGATGCAGAACAAAGTACCTACATAGAGTAACGTACCATGTAAATGTTATGCCTTTATTTTAATTATCTGGTTCTATATAAATTAAATTAAGAATATACTGACTAAAGCATATATTTTATTATTAATGGTTCTCCTACACAGCTGAAATTACACTAATAAAATTTAAACATTATACGTTCCAAGGCAAGTTGTGAGGTGCAATTTAGGAATTCTTTCCCAGTCCAAAAAAATGTGGGTATAAATTGTCACTCTTCTCAAAGTTCAGTATCAACACATGCTCTTCAGTATCAATGCACGCTCTCTCCTAAAAATATGAAGGCTCATTTCTTTACTCAAGATGAATTGTTCCTTAGATTAAGTTCCACACATAGATTTCTTATGTTAGATTCCTGCTACAAGATCTTTTTTTATGCTACTTTCTATTATACTATTCTAATATTTCCTCATTTAGTTCAGGTTTCTATTTCTTGTTGTTTTGTCCTTTTATTTTCAATTACCACTTTGAAATATGTGTGAAAATCTCACAGGTAACTGTGTATCTGTAAGAATTCATTTAAACAGGCAATCTTGCTATGCTTCTTTTTTAAAGTCAAATTATTATAAATTGCTAGTCTGAAAAAATTAAAAATTAAAAATGTCCTCCCTTAAAAAAGGGAGGTTATTAATTAACAATTCTATGGCTAAAAGCTGCCATCTGGGAAGAAAGAGATTAGATTGAGTAGATTAGATTAAATTAGATTAGATTAGATACTACTATATATACCTAAACTGGTAAATTCATGTGCTAATTAGAATAAATGCCACTTGCTTTTGCCTTGGCTGATTGGAGATAATCATAACATATTTGAATACATATTATAATAATCAGCCTGTGAATCAAATTAGGAATCGGGAGGAGTTAAGAGTAGAACAAGTGTCAGCTTGTTTAACAGAAATTGCTATTGAACCTCAGTCTGTGATCTGTAAATGTTACTGAGCTGAACTTTGCAAATAAAACGCATAGATACTGTACATAAAACTTGTATTAAAACATTATAAAATAACTTTAATAACAAAACCAACAATGATTAAGTACTGCCTCTGATGCTGGAAAGTATGGAAATCAACAATCCACATTTATTCACGCACAAGGTGTTATCAGTACAAATTTGAAGGTATGGCTGTATTGTTAGACAGGTATAACATATCTATTATATTTGTTAGTCTTTAAAAAAGGGGAATTTCATTCTTTAGCTTTTGGCAAAATTATTTTCATTGCTCAGCAGATTATTCTTTTACAAAAATATCATCTCACTGAATTGGATGTGACCTCAAAAGTCATTGAATCCAACCCTCTGCTTGATTCAGGATCCACTGAAGTATTTTGTGCAGATATAAAATATTGGACAGATATCTAGCCATGTGAAGATCTTCAGTGATAGGGGAATAGGAAGCAACCTATTCCATTGACCAACATCAGTTATTATGAAGAAACTTTTCTTAACATCCAGCCAGAATCTACTTCCCTGTAGTTTCAACCCATTAGCATTTCTCTCCAGGCAATAAAGAGCAAGTCTATTCCTTACTCTGTCTAACAACACTTTAGATATCCGAAGACTGCTTCATATCTCTCTTTAGTCTTCACTTGTGCAAGCTACATATACACAATTCCTTGCAATGTTCCCCAGAGGACTTGGTTTCCAGTCCCCCCATCTGAGATTGGGGGGGGGGGAAACTGAGGTTATTTTCATTTTTTTCAATAAACTTGTCAACAACATATTCAATAGTGTTAGCCTGTGTATTGCAGCACGACATACTGAGACAGAAAACCTTTCCCACCATTGAATTGCAGTGTTCTTTATTCATTATTCAATGTTGGGTCAGAAGAAAAGTATCCACCTTCCCTTGCTGCTGATTCCTAACTTGCCTTTCTTTGAAATCACAACAGTACTCTGATTTTCTTCCAAGGTAAAGGTTGACAACAGCTAACCATTTTTGTATACCTTAAGACTGTCTTTGGATCACATCAGAATAAAGGCATAAATGCAATTTTAATATCAAAACTGTTTTGATATTGAATGTTTCAGGCCTGCCATTCATGGGTTTATTCTAGATTTAGGATGAGATGAAGGCAGTGTGATGGGAACGTGGTAAAATATATATATATAAAAGCATTTTATGCTATAATTAAGGCCAATTCCAATCATTTTGACACCCTAGGCAGTCATATTCTGATGCTCCATTATCCCTTTTCTGGATATAAATTTGAGAAGCTGATAATCATACAACTCGCTTGATCATTACCTTCCTATCAGCCTTCATCTTGCTTTGGTAATATTATCAGCTTCCTGAGGTACATAGCTGCAAAAATAATTTATTTTTCGTGACTTGCAAATCCTGATTGCCATGCTGTTCACATTCGTTCAACTGATTTGGTGGATAAGTGTTTTGAAAAGCATAGAAAGTTTTAAAGCAACAAGGAAATTTTATCAAATGTTATAGTCAAGTCATACATTTCAGAAGTTTTTATTGCTGGTACCCCTTAAAGGCAAAATCTTATATTGTTTTTGTCTAGAATCTTTTTGTCTATTTCTGGCTAAATGCATATGAACAACACAATAAAAAGCATAGTGCTACAAAATTCTTCATCTAATTTTTTTTATTACATGCAATACACCTGGGCTTTTTATTAAATTTTTTAATCTCTGGTTTGAGCTGTAATTCTAAGTAAATTAGTTTTCACTGTCACTGTATAGCCTTGGCTGTTAACTATCCTACCAAAGATAATCTAATGATTGACATTCCTTAAAAAAAGCAGGATACAAATGTGAGGAAAAAGCAAAAATTCCATGATTAATTTAGCTACCAAAACTCCACATAGCAGCAGCAGTGTAAGAGAATGAGTGGCACAACCTGGGGATGGAATCAAAAGAGGAATAAGGCTAGAGTCTCTACATACCCAAAATCATACCAGGTCCAACCCCTCTTGAATTCTGTTGACCCTTATCTAACACCAAGATAATGCTAACTGTTAGTCTAGTAGTTTCTTGTGCATAGGCATAATTAGTAATAACTCAGTTTAATTGGAATTTCATGTGTGGTCCAGATCTTTTATACCTGACAAATAGATATGAAATATTTATATTTTCATCAAATATATATTAATGCTGTAATGCTTGTACTTGTAGTCACATTTGTGAAATGTAGATTGAACAGATTGTGAAAGGGAAGGCATAAAAAGGTTCAAGAATGTTTCTAAAGAAAAACAGTAACGAAAACCACACAATGTCAAACCAGATAGGTTTAAATTCAACCAGTTAAATTTGCCCACATCTTAAGGCAATGTTTCATTAGTTCCAAAGGCTGCAGCTTTATAATGAATAAGATAATTGATTCCCTCTGCCTAGTGTGGTTCTAGTTCTTCAGCAGATAGTAGATACACAATTAATTAATATATTTGTACTACCACTAAATCTTTTCCATAACTTCATCCCCATGACAGAAAAAGCTAAAAGCTATCTAAGTCAGTCCTAAAATGCAAATTGAACAAAATGCCAAGCAAAGCACTTCATTGAATTGAAATAGAGAAATCTGTCAGTTGTTGCTCTCTCATATTACTTTCTCTCTGCTTACAGTTTATTCTGATTTATGTATTGCTGCCAAGTTTTAATCCTTCTAAATCCATTACTACATACTGTTAACTCTAAGTCAAATCCTTCTGGTTGTTTTTCATTTGAAGACTTGGTTGTGTTGATTGATAACACCAATGCCGTTGCAAATAAGTTTGATATTTCCACTTGCAATATTGCACCTGCATTTTGGGAGCTTTATGCTATAATAAGAATACTCTCAATCTCAGCTCTGATTCTAAGATCAAATATACCAGTAGAAGATTCCACTTTCATCCAGTGTTTAGTGATAAATGAAAAAAAAATATTTTAGACTGGATGGGCCAAAGGTAGACAGTATAATGTGAACAAAACTAAGAACATTATTGATTTCTTCAAGGGATGAGTTACAAAGCTGATTCGCACACATATCAATCTAGATGATATGCTGGACACTCTAGGTACATTATTGATCAAAGCAGTAATAAACTCAGCAACCAAAATATTTGAATAAAAATGCAAAAGAAACATCAGCATATACAAAATATTGGTAAAAAAACAGAGGAAATATTTTGAGCATGATTTGTATTATAACTTTTCTTGATTGAATGTCATCTGTAGGTGTTGTGGAATGCATTGCAATAAAATGGGTTCAGTGCACATTGCAAGAGAGGGGTACAATATGAGGACAAAATGCATGATGCTTCCAGAATAAGAACCACATCCCCTTTGTTTGCAAAGATACATTTCTCCATCTACCATGACCTATTTTATCTCATAGCTTTAATTTGATAAGTAATTGAAAAAAGGCCTTCTGGGCAAGAGGCCATAGCTGTCATCTTGGTTTCTCTGACTTCCTCCAACCCAGATGCTTTTGACCCACACTATAAAAAAACTTTTTGCAAAGACTACATTTATCAGACAAATAATATTTTAAGGTTATACAAAAAGCCTACTATATGAATGGTAGCAACCATCCAGAGAGGTTTTAAGCACAAACGCATAGTCATAATAAAACGGAGCTTAGAAAAATAAGAAATTATGAGCTTGATAGCTTCATTCTATCTTTTTTGTTCATTCTACATTCAATACTACTTTTTAATTTAACAAAGAAAGTGCTGCTATGTGGGTGATTAGGAATAAATTTTGATGATCGCAGAGTATACAAATTCGCAAATAAAACCAGCTTTATTTTAAGAAAATAAACTATTCTCTAGAAGATCTTAGGCCTATATTGGCTTCCCAATTCCAAAACCAATATACATTTTCTCATTTTCATTAAAAATAAGCTTCATTTTTCAAGTTAACAGAGTCCTAAAAACACAATTATATCATGAAGGAATAAACTTGGACTGGGAATGGGGAAAGAACAAGTAAATTGTTAAAGGGTGTGGGTCAGAAAAGATAGCTTAGTCCCTGAGGTGGAGTAAAATACTGTAGAAGGTACAGGTAAAGGTTTTCCCTGTCCAGTCATTTCCAACTCCAGGAGGACTTGCTCATCTCCATTTATCTACTCACATTTTCATGCTTTCAAATTGCTAGGAGCTGGGGTAAGTAATAGGAGCTCACCTTGTCACGCGGTGCTTGGGTGTCGAAGCCGGGCTATCAGCTTTCCAGCTGACAAGCTCTACATCTTTAACTGCTGAGCTATTGCGCCCCTACTATAGAAGATAAACTCAAACTATCCCAACCAGTGGTGAAATCTAATTTTTTTCACCACCGGTTCTATCGGCGTGGCTTGGTGGGGGGTCATGTGACTAAATGGGCATGGCCAACTCAACATCATTCATGGCAAGGCGGGGCGGTGGCACCTTGCTGTGAGTGATGTTGAGCTGGCCACGCCCACCCAGTCACATAACCGATGCAGTAGAGACGGCGATGCTGAAAGTTAGTCGGGAAAAAAGAAGGCAAAGAGGTGACGAATGGAGGCTTCTGGCACCGCTTTTTGCCAGAGCGAAGGGCCTGCAGCCATCATCTCTTTGCCTTCCGGAACAGAGGGGGAAACGGCGGCTGGAGGCTTCTAGCGCCGGCAAGGTAGTGATGAATGGAGGCTTCTGGCGCTGCTTTTCGCCGGAGTGAAGGGCCTCCGGCCATCACCTCTTTGCCTCCCGGAATAGAGGGGGGAACAGCGGTTGGAGGCTTCTAGCACCCGCAAAGTAGTGACGAATGGAGGCTTCTGGCACCACTTTTCACTGGAGCGAAGGGCCTCCGGCCATCACCTCTTTGCCTCTTGGAACGGAAGGTGGAACGGTGGCTGGAGGCTTCTAGCGCCCACAAAGTAGTGACGAATGGAGGCTTCTGGCACCGCTTTTCGCTGGAGTGAAGGGCCTCCGGCCATCACCTCTTTGCCTCCCGGAATAGAGGGGGGAATGGCGGTTGGAGGCTTCTAGCACCTGCAAAGTAGTGACAGGCCACAGCCTGTGCCTTTACAATTCTCCCCCTCTCCCCCCGCAGCGGCAGCTGGAGGCAGGCAAGCTCCGGGGACAGGCAGGGTGGTGACCTGGCCCCTGTTTAGGCACCACGGAGCTCACCATTGGGCTCAGCGGGGTGGACCGCTGCGCTGCAAAGGAGAGGCCGGTGTGAGGGAACTACAAGGAGCAGGGGAAAAGGAAAAGCCCCCTTCCCTCACGCTGGCTGCTCCGTTGTCCGTTTCGCCATTGTAGCCCCATGCCATGGAGCTTTCACCCCCCAGATGCCCTCACTTTCCCCCAATTCTCCAAACATTTCTTTGCCTACCTTATTTCCAGTCCATCGCGTTTCTCGTTCTTGTAATTCACTCAATCAATTCCAACTGTGAGATCTTTTCCTTTCACAAGAAGCTGGAATTGATTGAACATTTTTTTAGGGAAACTTTCATTTCCATGCACACGATGGCGAGCAGGAGAAAGAAACGCAATGGAGCTGGCAAAGAAATGCTTGGGGAATTTGGGGAAAGTGAGAGCATCCAGGTGCTGGTGGTTGAGGAAAACTGTCCTGCCCACAAAGAGAAGAAGGAAAGAAGCTGCTTCCCTTCCCCGCAAAAAAGGCAGGTAAACATGGTGGGGCCGCGTGTGGAATGGAGTAGGGAAGGAAGACAGCATGGAAGACAGGGAAGGGAAGTTCCGGGGACCATGGGGGCGCAGCTAGCTAGGCCGCATGGGGATGCAGCACTGGTGTGAAGGGAAACAAGAGGCAGGCAAGCTCCGTGCACCGTGGGGGGGCGCAGCTAGCTAGGCCATGCGGGAATGCAGCGCAGGTGGAAAGGGAAACAAGAGGCAGGCAAGCTCTGCGGACCATGGGGGGGCGCAGCTAGCTAGGCCATGTGGGAATGCAGCGCCGATGGAAAGAGAAACAAGAGGTAGGCAAGCTCCGCGCACCGTGGGGGGCAAAGCTAGCTAGGCTGCGCGGGGACGCAGCACCGGGTGGGAAGCGAAGCAAGCAGTGGTAGCAGCTCACTTACCCAGGCAGGCAGGCAGGCAGGCAGATCAGGAGCAGTTGGGGCACAGGCACGTCCTTGTGGGAAGGCAGGCAGAGACACTGTGGTGACTAATTGCTTGGTAAACTTATATAGGCTGCTAAGCCTATGCTGGGGTGGGGAGGCGAGATGAATAGTGATTCGGTGAGTAGCGGGCGGGGAGAGCAGGGAGCGGGGTGAGCGGTGAGCGGGTAGGCAGGGGCGGGGCCAACCAGAGGTGATATTTGCCGGTTCTCCGAACCAATCAAAATTTTCCCTACCAGTTCCCTCGAACC
The DNA here is from genome assembly GCA_032468155.1 of Oxyrhabdium leporinum. NCBI lineage: Eukaryota > Metazoa > Chordata > Lepidosauria > Squamata > Cyclocoridae > Oxyrhabdium > Oxyrhabdium leporinum. The sequence continues at coordinate 85,512 of JANHFL010008164.1, forward strand.
GGTGCAAACCGGCTAGATTTCACCTCTGATCCCAACTTAACGTTGTATAAGAACCAAAAAAAATCCAAAATTTAGCCCAGCATTTTTTTTTCTCTTCCAAATCCACAGCAACATTTATTGGATGCTTTCTCTCTTTTAAATTTCAATATTTCTCACATCTGCTCTAAACTAAAAATGGCCAAAATTCCTGTTTTAGTTTAGTTTTCTAAATTAAGTAATCAATATTCTGGCCTTTAATTATTTGGATGACTTTTTCACAACCCTCTCCAGTACTGGAATATTTATTTTGAAATGTGACAATTGAATGTTAACAGTATTCAAAACATTTACAATAGCATACTTTTGTATAGTTGAGTGAAATTATTGTGATTTTGGGCTAATGATAAGAAAATGGCAGATTTGTACAAGATTTCTTCTGTAGCTTTATTTTATTGATCAAGATCACTGGATAGATGGAACCAAAAGCTGATAGAATTCCATTGGTTGACTGAATTATTTTATATTCTTCACTATATAAATAGTTTTGTAATCATTCTTCAAAATGAAATGACCTCAATCTGATAATTTTCAGTTATAACTTCCATTCTACTTTTCTATAGTAGTAGTTACATGCAAACTCCAGAACCAAGTTGATATATTTTTTCAACCCACCACTACAAATTTGCCTTGACAGAAGTTACAATGTTCAGTTAAGCAGAGAAATAATGCCATCAGTAGAGTTGACTGTGGCTCAAATGGCTATTGCCAAGAGGCATCATTAGGGAGAGAAAGACAGATTGTCAAAAAAAGAAAGCAATTGAAAAGGAAAAGACTATCATTGGAAAGAATTCTAGGGCAAGCAAAAAGAAAGCCAATAGCAGAAACAAAGGAGCAGATTTAGGATATAAGGCGCTTATGTCTCCTCCAATAAATTGACATAATTCAAAGGGACTGGATTGATACTAATTATAGCTTTCATGCAACTTTTTATGTGAAAAATATTTTAATGCAAACAGTATACCCAGGATTGTATCTCATGCTCATTAGACACTATTTATAACATTGGAAAGAATATTAAATTAAACTTAAATAAATATGTTGCTGACAAGTAACTTCAGAGCTGAATGACCGATTACCAGGATCCAATTACTCGCAAACATATTTAGCACTTCCTGTAAAGATATCATAACTTTGTGGTAAATATGAATTTATTTTTCTAGCACAAGATATCATTAAATGGCATTTAGCAAAAGATTATTCTGAATTCAGCTTTTACTAAAAAACATTAGCCAAACAGCAGTTTCTGCATATATAATCCTAGAGATAATATATTGTGAAGCACAGTTGTACTTCAGCGTAAACAATTCCAGAAATATAGTATATGGAAGTACTCTTGCACACATAAACACTGACTAATAGTTTAATATCTTCCAAATAAGTCATTACTATTTATTTGCTTGATATAAATCTGTACATTTAACAGTGTAGCTAAATTCTAGTTTACTATGTTTTCACAAAATGCAAAAGCACAGATGGCAAAATATCAAATAAGAATAGATGAACTTCACAGTTGATACTATTAAAACTTCTTTCACTAACACTATAAGTAGTCCTCGAGTTACAACCATTCATTTAATAACTGTTCAAAGTTTCAATGGCACAGAAAAAGCGACTTATGACAATTTTTCACACTTACAACCATTGCAGCATCCTCCTGGTCACATAATCAAAATTTGAGTAGTTGGCAATTGGCATTTATTTGTGATAGTTGCAGTGTCTCTGGGTCATGTGATCATCTTTTGTGAACTTCGGACAAGCAAAGTAGATGGGGAAGCCAGATTCAATTAAAAACTGTGTTACTAACTTAAAAACTGCAGTGATTCACTTAATAACTGTGACAAGAAAGGTCATGAAATGGGATAAAGCTCACTTAACTCTCTTGCTGAGCAATGGAAAATTCTGGCTTAATTGTGGTCAAGGACTACCTGTATGGTACTTTTGAATATTATTAATATGAAAAAGCCACCTCTGACCATATACTTAAAAAACTGCTGCTTTGCTAGCCTTGAAAAGCAAAAGGGTTGGATGGTATGTAGAAATGAGCTACCTACTACCCTGATTTTTGTAACCTTAGGATAAAAACAAGGGAGTAAGAGATTTGCTTTGATTTCTCATTGTTTCTCATGTTAGCCCTTCAAGCTAATCTAGACAAGAAGCATCAACTATGAATACTATCTCTGTCTTTATTGTAAGGCTACATTAACAGGATCCTGCAAGTCTGAAAATATTTCTCCCCTCCTTTTTACTCTCCAGAAAACCAGGGAAGGTCACTTCTGAAATGCTTCCCAGGTCCCCTCTTTTTTGTGGGCTGAAATAGCTCTTGCATGACGATTGTCTGGTCTGTGGTTATTCCTCTGGTCTCCCAAAGACATTCCCTCATACCAATACAATTGCAGAGTGTTCAAAATAGTTTTAGGGTTCTTCTCCCCTTGAACTAAGGCTATTTTGCCATGACCTTAAAGAAATTAGGATTGCATATTGCAATATGCAATCGTAATTTGCACCCAATGCTCATTTCTGTGGAAATTCAGCTATGCTTATATTTATGCTATTCTTTTTTTTAAACTATTTAAATGAAATTTATTTTTATTCTTCGTACCTTGAATATTTTGTACATGATCTCATATACAGAAAATGTTCTTTCAGCTCGGGTCCAGTCCCATGTTGTAACCTTGAGTAAAAATGTACACAAAAATTAATTACACTTATTTTCCATACAATTTTGAAAAGCAATTCCACCAACCCACCTACACCTGCATATGTAATGAGATGGCAAGAAGTCATGCTATGATTTATAGAACAAATAGTGGTGATTTTTTTTAGCTATCTAATGTGAATTAGATAATCTGGCTTTGAATGTACCATTCTTGGAAGTTGGTACATAAAAAGAGAGCTATTTTTAAGTTGCTCCTGATAAAAATGGAAGAACTGCAAAAGGAGAAAGACTTTCTTTCTCAGATCAGTTTTCCATTGAAGTTGCACTTATAAATAATTTCCAATTACTGCTACAATTATTGACTTTTCATCATTATTACCTTTTCTCTATCATACTTTCATACTTTTTTTCCTCATATAATACTGAATCAGAATCCCTGAATTAACATAACACCTCCAAATCAGTGGACCCCCCCCCCCGCCATCTGTAGATTTAATTATGAAGCAAGATACAAAATGATACTTACTGGAGGTGCTAAAAATTTATAAAGTGAAGAACCCCTTAGTGCAAGAAACTTTGGTGTGTACATTCGGTCCTGAAGAGAATCTTGTTCCCGTTCCTCTGTCCAGCCCATGTAGACTATCTGGCATAAAAAACAACATTATTTTACTTTCTACAGATTATCATTTATATAAGAGACACACACATTGAATATTCAAGAAGACTATAATCATAACAGATGATTTACATAATCATACAGAAATTGGAAATTCACTGGATAAAATCAGACCTTGTGAAAATCCCCAACTGTGCATACAATATATGATGATGAATGTACAGACTCATGCTATATCAGGAAGTAATCACATTCTGAATTTGCATCAGCTTTGTTTGTAACTATACAGAGAATAGTAGGCATTTTCACCAGAAGAAAGAAAAAGGAAAATAAATAACTATGTGATGATGCCAAGAGGAAGACGTTGCAATAAATATGCTTAGATGGGATTTAAATTATCGCTTATATGATTCTTGAAAAAGTGACAACTTTGTTATAGGAAACTGCTATTGACTAGTTTACATTTGTCATTCATCAAGTTGTTAAATGATAATAACCCTTTAAGTACCTGTTAACCTTGCAATGAAAACTGAATCTGCTTCTCAATTTTGAACAAGGCATTTTGACCCAGTATATACAAGTAAAACTAACCATGAATGATTAAAAACAGAGGCTATTTAATACGGTAGTAAGGAATGTTGCTCATTTAAGTACATTTTATTGAAAGAGCTTATGATACTTGATAAAGATTCTAATACCATCAGTATTAGAACAAAGCAATTTATTCTGTATAAATTCAATGATATTTCATATGGGACTTTTCCTCAGTAATAAAGCATTCATGAAGCTTAACAGCAATTGCCTTTGAAACATTATCCCCTTGTCTGTCTATATCGTGAGATTAGAAAGATTTTACACACAACCCATTCTTTGGTTAAAGATTTATAAACATAAACAAGCACTTCTGATTCAGACCTCATATCCACAGTAAAATTATTAATGCAAAATACCAGAAACACTATTCATTTGCTTCCTCCTAAAGCAAGAATTCAAATAAGGAATTTAATCATATACATTTGGTTTAGCTTCTGTTGCTATTCCATAATAAAATTCATATTGTGGCCATTCAAAGCAAAGTTTCTGTAAAATTACTTCAAAGTAATTGTAGCATGATTTTTAAAAATCAGTAGGATGATTTTACAATACTAAAATATAATCTGAGAGGATTATAAACCAGCTTGTGAAATGAATGTGGAACACAGGCATAATTACTATTCCATCAATACTATTAAAGTTCGGGTGGTCACTAACCCTTCCATCTTCCACCAAAATTGTCTTTCTTCTATTTTTTTTTAAATTCCATTCTGAATCATCCAAAAAGTTTCTTATGCTGGAAACTTCCATCATATAATAATTCCATCTCTAAATTTATACATCAGAGTTTAAATGTTGTAAAACTTCTGATTTGATGTTTTGATCCTTGTATTTGTGATTCACATTAATTTTGTCTTTTATTAAAATGATGTATTTCACTTACTCAGTAATGCATCACGTTATACCAAGAAATTAATGTTAGTATTGAATATTTTGGTCAATGACCAAAATACATAATGATGATACCTAGGTATATGGACCAACTACTGTTGGTCACACAGTCAGCCAAATGTTTAGACTGGTTTTGGTATTTTTATCTACCTATCAAGTCCTTCCCAAGGATCTGGGATAAGCAGATGTTACTGTTTAATAATACTGAAGATACCACCACAGGATATAAAGTGTTCCAAGCAAGGCTTCCTTTTAAAATTAACTGATGTGATTTTGTCACAATGCCAATGGTGTTCAAGTGATCCAGATGTTTTAGAATTATACTCAAGGTGTTTTTACTATTGGTAGTAATTTTGCTTTTTTTTCCCTACAATCAATCTACTTCTGTTTACAGATCTTTATACTTTGTGATTTTTCTCCAGTTCTTTCTCTTCTATTCTGCTGTCTCCACGTACCACCATGTCCACTATGCAAACTTTTTTGTCTTATCAACAATTACTAAGTCTGGGCTGTTGTGTGAGAGATGCTTGTCTGTTTGAATTTTAAAGTCCCATAGCAGATAAAGATAAGAAGATCCCCTTTTTCTTCTTCCTTTTCTATTACTTTCTTTGTTTTGCAGTCCCAACAGTTCTTATTTGCAGACAAACAGGTATCACTTGCAGTTATTCCAATGTACCATTGTTGCTACTTTGTCATCTATTGTTTGTAGTCAGTCTCTTGCAGCAGCTAATTAGGTGGTCCAATTGGCATTTCCTGTCACTGTCTTCTCAATGCTGGTTTTGTATGCATTTGTTTGTAAGGCACTTTTAATTCAAACAGAATTATTGCTTTCTTGTTTTCCTACTCTTAGCCATTGCAGGTCTTGTAGTTATCTGCATAACTTGCTAGTTTAGTTATTTGCCATGTAATACTTTGCCTTGCTATGTCTCTCTTCTATTCTTCATTTGGTCTTTCTTATAGGCCAGTGTAGTCTCTTTAATAATCAGTAAGCTTTCATGGCATAATAGGTTTAGTGCCTCTTCTTCACTCTCCTTCAGTCAGTGAAGAGTATTCTTCCAATACTGTTTTTTCTTCTTCAATTGTTTGGTGTTTTTGCAAAAAATCATGCCCATCTATGGTCTTTGGTTACGTGGATGAAGTAAATGACTCACAGTCATTATTCTTCTTATCTTCCCATCCAGGGCTTTTATTTCTACTTGAGTCCACTTTTCAGCTACATATCTAATGACTGGAGTTGCCCAGATGTTAATCACCTTGATGGTGTTTCTGTCACTGAGTTTAGACTTTAAGATTTCATTTTTCTAATGTGTTCACTACTAACCTTTTCTGTGATTTCAGTGTGCTCGATTTTGCTTGGGTATTTGTATCTTCATCTACAGTCTTGATATTATTTCCATAGGGCATCTTGACTCTTTCAGTTTTCACTATTTTTCTCTTGTTAATGGTATGGGTGCATATTGGTCAAGTCCAAACTCAATTGCGATCTTGATTCTATATTTAAACAATGTTGAGAAGCAATTCTATTTCAGATGATGTGTTTATTATCTATTTATCTTCAGATTATCCATGTAAATGAGGTGGAATAGTCGGGCTGATGTTACTGATGTTTGATGGCCAGGGCCTCCATTGTTCAGTATTGTGGATCCAGGAATTAATGCAATAACAAATAGTGATGGTAGTAATGAAAAATTCCTCTCTTGATGCTGTTAACCTCTCCTAGTCTATCAGCACTGATCAGCAACTATGTCTTCCATTGTGCCACTAATATTTGCACAAAGGTTTTGATGTTTCTACTGACTCCTGATATTTTTAGGCACTTATCTAGTCATGTGATAAGGAGTCAAATGTCTTCTTTAATCAATCAAATCTACTGTTGTGGCCTATTGGCCGCTGGCCCCTCCAGCAGCCGAATCAGATGAGGAGGCGATGTGGGAGTCAGAGCCAGCATCAAGGCAATCTGAGAGCTCCAAGGGGGAAGAGGGAATGGAACTGTCAGAGATAGAGACAGAGGCGATACCTGGGTCATCCATCAGCCCTCAGATGGAGAGTCAACAGCCCCCAGGTCTGGAGGTGGCTGATGAGGAAGAAGAGGAACACCTGGGTCCAGTGCCTGAAGCACGGATGCGCAAAAGGCACAGGAGAGGAGAGCAGTGGAAATCTATGGTTCGATCCTTGGGACAGACGAGCCACCGCTGCTAGCAAAGCTCTGGGGATAAAAGGCAGTGGGCAGGTCTGCTGGACAGACTTGTTAGCCTGGTGTGTGTGTGAGAGACACTTTTTGCCGGGGCTGCTGGCACTCCTAATAAAGGGAACATTTATTTAACTACAGAGGGTTTGTTGTGTTTGGGAGCTGGGTCAGAACAGCTACATTCAAAGTGATCTTCCTTCTTAAAGTTTCCCAAAATTATGTTATCCATTAGGTGCTGATCTTTTGTTTATTGCTTTTTGAGTGGGTTTTGTTTCCTGCTCAGATGAAAAGTTTCAATAGCCTACATGCTATTGAACTGCATCAGCTGCCATGCCAGTAAGTAATTTAAAAGATGTTGGTAATAGCACTTAGCAATAGCACTTAAACTTATATACCACTTCACAGTGCTTTACAGCCCTCTCTAAGCAGTTTACAGAGTCAGTATATTGCCCCAACAATCTGGGACATTTTACCGACCTTGGAAGGATGGAAGGCTGAGTTAACCTTGAGCCGGTAAGAATCAAACTGCCGAACTGCTGACAGCTGGCAGTCAGAACAAGTAGCCTGCAGTACTGTATTCTAACCATTGTGCCACTATGGCTCTTCTTGGTAAGCAGGTAATTGATCTGTAATTGCTTAATGCGGCTCCTTTGGTTGGATCTTTCATTACTAGGTAGGTTTTACCAGAGGTTAACCAATCTTCAATTTCACCTTCTTGCAGTATGTTAGTAAAGTCCTTAGCAAATTGTGGATATAGACCAGTCAGATGTTTCAATCAAAAACCATGCAGTTTTCATCTTCATGTGGTGCTGACCATTCTTGATCTTCCTTGCCTTTCCTCCACCATTTCTGCTGTTAATACAAGTTTTAATTTCAGCCTCTCCCCCACCTTCTTTACCTCCTTTATTCATGATGCATTGTTGTATTTGTTTGAGTTGTCACAAAGCTGCCCCCAGAATTGCACTGTTTCTTCTTTATCAGTGTTGACTGATTCCCTGTAGTCTCTTCCCTGATGGATTGGCCAAAATATTTCTGATTTCAATGAAATTGGACTGCCTACAGTATGCAATTCAAGCTTCATAACTGCTCATTTTCTTGGGTATCTTCATTATTTGCTGGTTTATTATTTCTAGTGCTTTTATAAATTTGTACACAATACCTTTTCCCTATCTGATATCTATTACATGACATAACCCTCAATTTATCTATTTTCTTGTCAGAGACTTTTTTTATGACTCATTATTTGCCACTGCTTTAAGGTACTTGAGGGGCCATCCTAGCCAATGTATAATCATCTTTGTCTTAAAGGATTTCACCAGCTGCCTCTTATATAGGCGGGAATAGGATTGAACATGAGTGCTTTCTTTAACTCCCACTGAAGATCCTAGAGCTTCAGAATTATTGGATGGCAGTGTATTCTCACCCCACTAGCTATTGTTGGTGTCAGGAAAAGTTTTACGCTCTTCTGGCTGCACAGTCATTTTCTCCAATCATTTACAGTAGATGAGGGATGGAGGGGGGAGAGAGAGAGATGAAGAACTTGTACTGAAAAACAGTATCTCCCTTTTGATATTTTTCTTTCTTTCTCATTTTTTCTATATTTTATCTTTGTATACGAAATAAAACACAGAGAAGGAAGTGCTCTCAACTTTTATCAATGATGATACTTTCACAACAAGAAACTACTTTTTACCACAGCCCTCCAGCAGCCATGCTGACAATATTTTCTTCAAATGATTTAACATACTTGTAGTTCCAAACCAAACCCCAAACTTTCCAATATGAGAAAAAGTATGCTTATCCTCCATGGAATTATAAAGTAGGTCAAATATTATGGCAATGTACCTGATTTTCACATTTTATTTATTTATATTATTTATATATAGGCACCCATCTTACAAAAGTGAATCTTACAAGATTAAAAAGAAACCACCCAAACAATATGAGCAGTATACACTATTTATACTTATACAATAGTTTCATGTTGCACTTATTATCTTCATAAGTTAATATATGTCTAATTTTAAGCAATCAAACTTTTTTGAATGTGAACTATTTCTCAATTACCTGTCACATGATTTATTTCTAATAAGTAGAAATGTTATCATTCATTTACCACTAGTAGAATCCCACTGTGTTTCTTTCAAAATAATTCTATATTTTATTGAAGGACATAGAACATTCTTTATCAATTTCAACAGAGTTGTTTTATACAGATCTTTGCTTTGTATTTATTTAAGTCTTTACTCCAGGATTTATCATATATTAAAATGTTGCACCCTCCTCTCATTTTCCTCTAAAATCAATAGCAGAATGTTTTCCATTGTAAAAATCATAGCTGCAAAATATAAATTAAACCAGGACTATACAGAAGCTTGGAAGATTTACTGAGCTTGAGATAATTTATTAGTGCTAAGCACTGGATATAAAGCTAGTTTTGGGTGAGGCTCCTCAGTGTTTAATTTCCTGCAGAACTCACTTAAGTCATAGCTAATGTCTGCATAGCTAAATAATACTGTATCAACTTCTGTAGCTACTACCAACAATAGTTTGCTATTTAGTCATGAATACTGCAAAGCAGTTGACATCTATGAAGGCCTATGTATTCTTTTATCTTTTTGTTTATGCACAAATCACTCAGCCATTGTTTGTACTGTGAAAATTAATCACTGTGACCTATTCTACTTTAACATTCACAATAACTTGTTTCAACTTTTTTCAGAAGTTACAAATCTTTAAAGTGTGTCCACATAATCTATCTAAATATCCTTTATCTCATGCTTTTGTTATACTACCGTATTTCTCAGAAAACACAACCCACCCCAATAATAAGCCCAACCCTACTTTTTTGGGGGTGGGCCTAATATTGCCCCTAC
>JANHFL010008164.1:95869-109344 GCA_032468155.1 Oxyrhabdium leporinum
AGATAGATAGATAGATAGATAGATAGATAGATAGATAGATAGATAGATAGATAGATAGATAGATAGATAGATATGCACACACACATTATATAAATAGCACTATAAAGAACTTGAGTAGCTAATAATAAGATGTTGAAGAATTTCAAGCATGCTCTTCGCTTTCACATAAGACAGTTCAATTCCCAATCCAGACAACATTCCTCAAAAAATTTAAATGCAGTCTTCCCAGTTTTTGGTAATGATCATTTCATCTAACAGTATAACTAGTGTAATATCAATTACACAATTAGCTGTGAGCCAAGGGGAAAAAAGCTTCAATAATCAATGTCCTCTCAGAAAACCTAGAACTGTGACCAATTCTTTGCTGTGAGGTTTTGATAAGGAGTTAAAATAAGAACACAAAGCCAAGCCACTGTCAGTTAATGTTATTTTACAGAGTGAAAATGTCAAAATAAATGCTAAACAAATATTTCTTCAGAATTGAAAGCAGTAGTACTATTATTTATATAAAAATAACTGGATATATTATTGACATCACATTGGTCATTATTTCTTTTGATAATGCATGCTTTCATGGGTAAACTAACACATTTTACATTTCACATACATATTTATTGATACATGCATACATATATTCATACACATACATTTCTTCATGCTTACACCTGAAAATTTCTTTTTTTACATTAAAGAAGCTTACTCTAATGCAGTTAAGAACACCCATACTGTAAATAGCACATCAAAACTTTGAAAACAAGTTTCCTCAACTGTTTAATTGTTCCTTATTTATATTATGAACACTGACTCCTAATTGCTCGCAATGTCTCTGGTTTGTCTTTGCGAGAGCTCTGATTTTGTAAATCCCTAATTTATACTTATGTTTTTCTATGTATTCTTTAAAAACTATGCTAGTTTTTGAAACAGTTCCACCCAGATGTACAAAAAATAAATAAATTGTGGTGGGGTACAGGGTACTACAAAAGAAAATACTTTTAAAATATTTGAAGAGTAAACCTCTAGTCCCACTAACTGACCCAGATTGGATTTTGCAACATTGTCCCGGGACACCTATATTTGCCTTTATTCATGAAAGAAAATACTGTTCTAATGTTTGAGCTAAATTCTCCTCTCCCCAAAACTTTGTTTTCATTTCTTATTGATTTTTTTCAAGTTCCTGACAATATCTGGCAGCGGAACATTTCATAATATCTTTCCTCTTCAGAATCAATAATTTAAAAATATACTTCAGATTTATATTTGAAAGATAGAACCTGACATACACTGAGAGTATACTAAATTAGTATTAACATTAAGGGTAAAGCATGTGGGCAAATGTAGACCCAGAAAGAAAACTATTGTAAGATTTTGGGCAGTTTATTATATATTTCCTCTCAGTTTTTTTATTAATCTTACAATAGAAGATCATATTTACTCTTATGACAGAAGTCCATCACGTGAAGCCTGATGAATAACCAATGACACAGTTGTGGAACTGATTTTTTTTAATAAAAACAAAGTTAAGTTAAACTTAAATGCTAACATTTTTCTTTCCCAAATAACTAATATATTCTTTTTCCTATTAGATAAAGCGTATTTTCTCCCAAACAGAAATGAAAATTCATAAATTATTATTTTTAATAGTAAAGTAATACCCAGCACAAAGTTTTATTGGAATCTAAGGATAAAGGAACTTCTCTAAAGTATCACCTCCATACAAACACCAGTGATACTTTTATGGCTTGAAAATGTTCAAAATATAGCCTCTATAAAAAGTCAACTGAAGCCTTTAAGCAGAGCAAGGGGGATTGATTTGGAATGACAGAAAATCAGCAGCAATCTTGAGAAATTTGAGAAAAATAACCTAGCTTGGTTTCTCTGAAGATCATATACCATGGAGAGGTGGAGGCAATGCAATTTGCCTTGGAAAAACATGTTTCTGAACACATGAGGTATAATGCAAGGAATCTTTATTTTCACTAGGAACAAATGCATAGGCTACTTTCTGTTCTATTGTCACAAGCAAAAGCTAAAGGAGGTTATTTACTCTAGAAATGGATACTGCAAGGAATAAACTCTGAATGTTTCTTTTGATCAATATTTTCCTTAAGTAGAAAAATAAATATCTCCAATTCCAGAAAAATCATGAAATTGTATTATGGAAGTTTTGGATCAACTAATAATATTTACTGTGCCTTTCCTTTCCAGACAAATAAGAGAGGCACAGGGTTATTAATTTATTTATACAGGTCACATTTCTTAAAAGAATTTCCCTCCTCTGTTTCTTCCCAATTTTATTTTTAAGTGAATATTATCACCATAATTTAGCAAAATATAAAACACATCTCATTTGAGTGGGGAAAGTATGATAAAAGCCTCTGTTCACTAATTTTATTTTTGGTCAGTTTTTCTAAAAAAAGGGATGTTTAAATGGAAGAGTGATATCTAAAATAGTACATTTCTATTGTCCTGGTGTTCATGATCTTTCTCTTCTGAGGAGATATCCAGCCTTCTATATCACCATATTCCTACATCTTTCAGCAAATGCTATAAGGAGAATCCTCAGCTTTTCCACCAGCACAAAAATTAGAAGAGACCTATGTTCTCTTCTAAACAGATATAGCAACCACTTCCACTCTTGGAATGCCACAGTATGCTGATGAGGGCTGCAAACAACCCAGAGTAAACCAACTTGGGTGAACCAAAAAACACATTGCTTCAGAAATCAGCTTTGAGGGCATGCTTCTTTGATTCTTTGCTGAAGTGAACAAATTCTTTGAAGATTCGAAATGTCCATTTGTGCATCTCTAGCAAAGTAATGTTCTTAAAATGCATAGATAGTCTGCAATATTTAACTATATTTATCAAAATAATTATTGTTGATTCTTTAATCATAAATAATCTTACTTCTACTCTCAGTAAGAAAACCTGACTCAGCAGAAATATGGGCCAAATGTAAATATCAAGAAATGTAAAGTCCATAATTTCTATAAGCTAAATGAAACTATAAGATGCATGTATACCATGTTTCACAGATTGGTCAATAAGTAAGACTTTAAATTGCCTCGACTCAAGGAACTGATAGTTTTTCTATCCTGCAGGTCCTACAATAAACAGCATGGCTGTTATGTTAGGCTATATATTTGGAGGTTTGTGGCACTGGGTTGAATGTATTCATTATCAGACAGGATTTTAATACTCTAATATAAGGAGAAAGTAAAATAATGCCAGACTGCTTTCAAACTATATTAAGAATGTCAAAATTATTTTTCTTCACTAATGCATTCTAAAAGCTTATCTATACAGCAATAAAATGATTTTCAAAATAACATTTTTTACTGGAACTTACCCATCAATATCAAAATTTCAAATAAAAATAACATTTCACCATATATTATGAGAGAAGCCTTACAAAGGGCAACAGTCTAAAGGACACAATTCAGAATTAGTTTTGCCTGACATGTAATTCTACCCCAATATTTTAAAGAACAAATAAGAGTCTGATATTTGGTTTTATAGATAAACTCAGTATCTAGTGAATAATCAAAGATGACCAATAAGCAGATGTTTCTAAAAGTCTTTTTTTGGGGGGTTACTGACTACAAAATATATTATCATGAAAAACAATACAACTTGTATGTATGAAAACCTATAATACTTTCGTGACCTAAAATTAGATCTACGGCTCTCATTGTAGTTCCTAGAGCACTTCTATGTTTCAGTACTGAAATCTGCAGGTGAGGAAAACCTGTTTCCCAAGTATGTTTATAAATGTCCAATTAAGAAACTGATTATCAATGTCTATGTTGCACATATTTTAATAAGAGTAAAGGAGACAGCAATATACAGAAATGTCTAAAGGCTTTTAGAACTGTTGTCATTATACCGACATTCTAGTCTAGAAAAGCAACAATACAGGTAGCCATTCTCCACAGGAACCCCACAGAGAATCACAGAAGGAAGTCCTAGGGCTTCTCAATGAATCTAAAGTGGTAATGATTTTTTTCCATTTGTTCTCCTTCCAAATCTCTTTCAGGAATCCTATTGTTTCATAAACAAAGCCTTTATAACAAATGCAGTCTAAGCTCCCATCTATGAAGAACAATCAATGTTTAGTTGCAGACAGCTGACAATGCAATATGCAGGAATTATCACTGCATAATTGACACCCTGGTGTGCACTTCTGCTTAATTTAACAGCAAGAATCCAACTCCCCTATGTGTTTTTATACATACTTAGCATTGTTGTTTCAGCTTTGTGCCTTCCTCTTCATAATGAGGCTGATCACTGTGTTCTTTGATAACAGATGGTTGCAGGACAAATGTATTTTTAGATGTAGATGTTCAATACATGTCAGTCTGGGAATGCGGAATTTGAATTTTGAACATCAACAGTTACAAAAAATTAAAATTATTTTTATCTAGTAAAATACTTAAAAGAGTATTTTATGAATGTGTCCTCTGTTTTTTCAGTCTATTATCTCTTGACACATCCTCCTCTCTACCCCAACACTTCTGGATGCTGCAGGCCTAATTAATTAATTAACTTGTAGTGCTGGCTACCAGCTTCACTAGCTTCAAAAAAGGTTGGACAAATTCATGAAGTCAGAGTGAACCATAATCTTGATGCAGCATGGCTCCCTCTCAGGCCCATCTTCTGGGAGACTAGGGCAGTTGGTTGGCCACTGTTAGAACAAACTTTTAGTGTGTTTGCTCATTCAGTTTTCCTGTTGTTTTCCAGTGTACCTGTTTTTCTTTTGATAAATAAATATCAGGAAAATAAAAGTGCTATTACAGTTGTTATAATTAAGCCATTGCCTTATTCGAAAGACAAACCTTCTTTAAACATGTTTTGAGATTATCAGCATAAACCTTCTGATAGTGTGAATGTGAAAACCTACAAAAAAATTTTTTCAGTTCAGTAAAGAAATTTAGAAGTTCTATTTTCTTTCTCCCCTTTTAAGAGCATGAAATGAAATTAGGAAAGAGACCATACACTCTTCGTTCATATTTCAGACACCGAAATTTAAATAATGTAAACACATTGACTGTCTTTGGATCAGAGTTAAAGTTGGAACTTTACCACCAATTTGAAGATGCTAGAACAGCAATAAATATTATTTGAAGCTCTACATAGAGGCTTGATACTGTTGTGTCTTTATTATTAGTGCCTCTTACATAAATCTAGGTAACTTTTCAAATATACTGCCTTTCCAACTACGTTACCTCCATGTCTCCCATGTGTTGACCTTTTTAGTTACTGATAAACAGCTGCTCAGAAGTGATGTATTCCAAGAAAACTAACACACCTGTGCTTTGTGTCCTAACTTGGCAAGCCAAATATAGAAGCCCTCATATGTCACCTTCATGTTGTCTAATAAAGCCCTTTCCCTTCTGAATATAATAGAAATTTCCTTTTTAACTGGCCTTTTTAAACTGGCTTTTCACACACACACACACACACAAACTCTCTCTCTCATTATTATGACCTTTAGCTGTGTGAAATGGTGCATCATAGGTCTTTTATTTTTTGAACCAAGGTACCTCAAATGGACTATCTTTTAGAATGTGCCCAAAATCTGGGAACCATGACTCCCGAGGGAATTAACTTTGGTAAAGTTGAGGCTGCTTCAGTGTTACAGGTTCACTACTGGGCCACTACTACTATGATCATGTGATCTTCATTTTCAATGTCCCTTGACATCTCAGTCAGTTTTTCAATCACTCTTTCCCTTCTCTACCCAACAGCAGCCATATGCATGCCTGGTGGAAAGGAAAGGGAAGGAAATGAGCCCAAATTTTCTGTTGCTAAGTGAGACATTTGTTAAGTGAGTTTTGCCCCATTTTATGACCTTGCTTGCCATAGTTGTTAAGTGAATCACTTCAGATGTTAAGTTAAAACATAGCTATTAAGTGAATTTGGCTTCCCCATTGACTTTGCTTGTCAGATGGTCAGAAAAGGTGATCACATAACCCCAGGACACTGCAATCATCATGAGTCAGTTGCCAAGCATCTGGATTTGATCACACGATCATGGAGATGCTGCAATGGTTATGTGAAAAATGGTCATAAGTCAATTTTTTCAGTGCCATTATAATTTTGAATGGTTACTAAATGAACTGTTGTAAGTTGAGGATTACCTGTATTTTACCAGATATAGAACAACTATGAATTAAGGTTCAAAACACATATTCTGTCTCTTACCTGTTGGTTTACAGGAAAATTCCTGTTGATTTTTTTAATCTATAAAAGTAAAAAGAAAAGTGGATTAATAAATAAAGTTATTCAATTATGATTCAGTCACATGAAATAAAATGACATTGTTATATACTTCCTCTGTGAAACTGATATATATTAATAGGTTGTTCATTTTAAAAATAATTTTAAGGTGTATAAAGAGCAGAAGGAATACTCTTGGGGAACAGGGGAAAGAGCTACATTCAAGACAACAGTCAGATAAAAGATAGCCGAGTCTGGACCAAAACTGAAACACGAATAAGTGTCTCAAGAGTATCATCAACCTCTGTTCTCATGAAGCCAAGGGGAAGTTCATTCAGACTTGCCACACTCTATTCCTATAATCCTATAATAAAAATTAACATGCACATGCTTGGCTTCCCACTCTGGTCTATCTTAATGGTTGACAAAGTGTCTTGCTTGAATTTTGTACTTAAATATTCTCATATCAAATGTAACATTATTAATGTGCATATTATTATTATTCTACTAAAATATCATTTCAGTTTACTTGATCTTATATGAATTTAATTCTGTAAATGTCTGTTTAACCTTTTTCTAAACAGCTCATATTTTGTATGGCTATAATCAGTAGAAAATTTATATTTTTATTCAGAGAAAAAGTAAAATAGACTGAGAGGTAAATGCTAACAAAATGCTATCAGATAACAGATGTGACACAACTTCATGCTTCCAGACACTCTTTAAAAAAGAAAAAAATAACAATTCTCCAAAGGATGCTATTCACCTGGCTTTTGAGATCTAAAATAGATCTGAACTCGTTCTAGGTCAATATGTATTTTCTATACTGTCTCTATTAAGTCCACAATGCAATTATAGTCCATATTATTCTCTGGTTAAAAATATATTGTCTTCTTGGAGAAAACTGTAACGTAGTTCTAAATACTTTTACCTTAGGCACTTCCAGAGAAAGGCACAATACAGATAGAACAAAACAGAACTAAGAATACAAAAAGTAAACAACTCAAATATATAACAAAAAAAGTAAAAGACACTAAGCTGCACCTAACTCTTCATATCTTTAAACGATTGCTTGTTTCTAAATATCCAGTTTTTGTACAAAGGTTGGGGAGGGGTGTTTCTTACATGGAGCAATCCAGATTGCTCTGTGTGATATACGGGAAAAGGACAAAACCAAAATGTGCCCCAAATAACTTTGTTATCTTCTGCAATCCATTATTACATAAAAGATGAAAAACAATTTTTAGTATTGCTTTAATTTACATATCTTCTTCTTAGTTAGTTTACACACACATATATAAGTTTACAAGTGTATCATTGATCTGGCAACAATTTATAAGCGTACCTTTTTAAAATAGATCATATAACACCAGGAAAATGATTTTTTCCTAGAAATGTATTATTGTTCTTAGACTTTATATAGTTTAAGGGCTTAAGAAATACTATAGAGGAAGAGTTTTCATGTTCCAAGGACAACTATAAAAATGGTCATTTATTTATTGGTTAGGCATAAACATTTATTTCCACAATTAAAGTTAAGTAACGGTTCTTTCCCAGAAAAAAGAATGTGCAATGGCCAACATGAACGTTCCTTTAGGAATACTATTTCTAAACACCTAAACATTAAAAACAACAAAAACAGGTTTAACAAAAACAAAAACTATTTAAATGCTTTGATTATAGGTATGTGTGTGCACGTGCATGCACTTATATTTGTGTGTGTATGCATGTGTGTATATACACACACTGTATATGGTGCAGTGGTGAGAATGCAGCATTGCAAGCTAGCTCTGCCTACCGCCAGGAGGTTGACTCAAGCTTCCATTCTTCCAAAGTCAGTAAAATGAGGATCCAGATTGTTGGAGCAAAATGCTGTCAGTGTAAACAGCCCAGAGGTACTTTAAAGCACTATGGGGAAGTATATAAGTCTGAGTGTTATTGCTATAAAACAGTGTCCTATTAGCTGGAAGTAGAAATGGGAACCATTATATTAAATGTTGGTCATTTGTCAACCATAATGATGTCTTTCCACAATGTTGCCATAATCTCCATTCCTTGCTGTGTTATGAAGTACAAGTGTACAAGCTCTGAATTTTATCTAAAATATGGTATATTCATTTCTCAGAAGTTCATGTATTTTACCAACATCTATTTGAACTGAACTCAATATTTAAAAGGTCCATTAGTGTGTCATTGTGAGAATTCTTTGTTTTCCAAAGACTAGACACATCACACAGTAGCTGGTAATTGTACACAATTTGGCACACATCTCTCTCAGCATTAGGTTGTTGTTCTTGGCTAACTCTATCTTCCTAATCATAACCCTTACAAGTTGATATCGCTACATAAATACTTAGTCCATAGCTTGTGGTCCTGGTAGTTGATTGATACCCTTGCGTTCTATGATACAGTAATTGTGCATTCCAGACATTGCTTCCTGATTTCTCATCTTTGTTTTGTTCCTCCTTTTCTCTTTAAATGCCCAAGACTTTTGTAGGCTAATGGCCTGGGTGGGTTGATGCCTATGGACATAAGCATGTTTCCCAAAATGCCAGGATGGCTCAATTAGCCAGACACCTGCAACAGCCCCTTGCATGCTTGTGACTGAACTGTGAGTTAGGGGAAGGAACGACTGACTAACTGAGCTCATCTTCTCTCAAGTTTCTGAGATTGTAAACTTTTACTGTCCTTTGAGAGAAGCAATGAGCTGAAGATGGCAAGCATTTCTTCCTGGCTGCAGCTGCTTTTCTCAACTGCAGACAGCAACTCTAGTTTTATTCCCTTATATGCCTCTACACATTATTTTCTGCTTCCCTCTAACATTCTTTTATCTGCACAGGCAACTTTGACAATCTTTAGCTAAGCTTCCTACCTTGCCACATTCATAACAGAACCTATTCTCCCTGCGGTTTGTTTGATCTCCCTTAATGGGAAAAATGTTGCCTTTCCTCGGGTACTTCCTTTTTTCTTTCCTTTTTCAATCTCACTGTCTCCGTGTGGTCCTTCCAGGTACATTGGTAAATGTAGTATTGAAGATCTTGCTGTGAAGAAGAATCCTTTCCTCAGACAATTGACAAGAGGTGAGATGTCGAAGAAAGGTAGAAATTAATTTAAAATGACAAGCCTAGGACAGTGGAGGCACATCTATCTGCTTCATGCAACTCCACAGCTTGCAACTACATTTTGTGCCGAGATTGTTTCAAACTGGAAATCCTCAGACTAATGATTGAGAAATATACAAATGTCTACATTTTAATATAAATTGATACTGGTTATATTGCATTAATTGTGAGGCTAATTAAAAGCTTCACTAAAATGTTTGTTCTTTCACAAACAGGAATAAAAATTAAGGTAAAGTTATTAGACTATACCTGCACACACACACACATACACACACACACACATATGCTATATATACATACACATCTGATTATATTTGATATTTTACAATAACTTTCCCTTTTGTTTTAAAATAAACATTTAATATTTCACCCATACTCATAATTGATCAAAGTTGTGGGTTTATATTTTTAAGGTATTCATTTTAGGTTTATATTTTTTAAGGCACTTCATAATATATATGAAGATAAATTACTAGGCTGCAAGACTAATCAGAGCTAGATTGGAGATAAACAATTTCCACATACATCATGCACAACATTCTTCCTATGGCTAGTCATAATAGTACCTAGTATGTCAGTAGTATCTACATTTGGAAGTCTTCACTGAGGTAAACTCATTTGGTTTGCATTCATATTATACTTGTACAGGAATTTGGAAGCCTCTTAGAAATAAGTATGGCCATGAAATAATACAGAAGATAGAAAATCAGAGACTGACGGCCAACCTCCCTCTGACATCACAATCTAGTACTTCATTGCTTTTATTGTCCTTACCCTGAGGTTGCTGCAATTATTTCTCTCTACTCTACACTTCTTTCAAATTCAGCTGTTCATATTATCTACCATTCAGTCTAGATGAAAGCACCACTACGATTTTGTGTTGCTTATCTCTTAAAAATAACAGCAGCTTCCGGAGTCATGCAGCTGAACAATAAAGAGAAAGAAGAAATTCTGTCCCATCTTTGACAGACTTTTCTTATCCTATTATTTTTTGGCTATTGTTAGAAATCAAAATGCTATGAAGTAAAGCTGCATCAACTGGCAGATAATCACTCACCATGACTCTGTACATCAGCAAGCTAAAATATTCCCTGAGTCAAGCTAAGTGGAAATTTATAAACTTTATCCCAGACCAATAGGTTGGCATGGCTTTTGAGCAACATATCTGCTGAGACTATTCAATCCTACAAAAGCTTGATTTATTTATTTCATTTATAAAATTCTCAATGGAGTAAGAATCCATAAAATTATGGTGAGTTTATTACTTCTGAGATACTGAAAAATGGCATTATTGCCAACATCAAATAAGAATGCGATTCAAATATAGTTCATCCTGTTTTGTAGCTCAACTTATTTGAATAGCTACAGAAGTACTTCTAACTGCATATCAAGTGAAACCACAATCAGTGACCTAAACCAAGTTATACTAACAAAAAATATAAAAATGGTTAAGTTGAACAGTGCTAACACGACCATGTGAAAGTTAGATGAATACCAAATATATCTAATCATATCTTAATTGTTGTTAAGCATTTTATCTATAATTCTGTGGCTAAATGTAATTACTTTTGTCCTTAAATATAATCCATTCTATTAGATCTCTACTTCTATTGCCATCTAATGTTTAAATTGATAAGTAGATCAGAAATCCATTTCTCTTAATTCACCAAAATGAAGCATTTATTCAATTAATGATTGTTTTAATCTGTTTATATGCTAGATTTTCTTCATTGTAGTAATCCACAATCATTGTTGCAGCTGCAAGTGTTTCGGCCCGCCAGATCTGGGTATGTTCCATCTTTGACCCTAGTTGGGTTGCACTTCCGTATTCGAGACTGTGCAGTCTCGGGTACCTTCCTGGGATAATAGCTTGCTCAATGACAGTTTGCATAACTTTATCTGGTGTACAAATTGCACTTTTTCCTTGATTGGCATATCTTTACTGGTTTATTGTAAGGAAAATGATTGTTACTTGTTTCTTAACAGTTAAACTCCTATGTTTAGTGTAATGGTATGAAAGTGAATTGTCTCCCTTCTCTCTTCCCATTTTTTTTTAAACCATTGAGACTATACTGGTCTTATGCTGAATTTATGTTAGCTTAATAAATAAGTTATGTTCTTGCAAAAATAAACCCTCTAGGACCAATGTGATAATCATAATCATTTCATCTGGCAGTTATAATTACAGAGTTAATCAGAGGCAATTGTAATTTGGCTTTAAATGCTGGATACAACTGAGAAAGTTATTATTATGAATATCAAAAATAGCCTGGAACACAAGTTAAAATTAATAACATAAAATTCTTTAGCATAAGCATAAAGATCAGAATTATTCCCATTTGTCAAGGTTATAGAGAAATGTATAGTCAGATATAGAGGCAGCATTATATGGATGAATAAGTAATAATGTAACTGGCTTGCATAGCATAAACTTTGCATATAGTAAACAAATTATATGTTTCTCATGTTTCTAACAACACACCAAATTTTCAGTATTAATAAAGTGCTTTGCAAGAGGATATAAATTTCCATGAAATATACAATTTTTCAATGGATTCCCAGCATTACAGCTAAAATTAATTCTAAATGCTTTCAGATAGAGGACATTTGATAATAAATGAAATAAAATATAGAAAATATTTAAACAGAGTTAGTAGATTGTATTTTTAAAAAAATATAACAAGAAAGATTGGGAAAAATAAATATTTGAAACTCAATTACTTTAGACTCTAAATTTCTGGTTTGTGAATATTGAACAAGACCTAAAGAGGTGGAGGATCAGAGAAGTGAAGGGCTTGAAAAAGATTTAAAAAAATAGAGATGACAATGCAGATATCAGAAATAGAAACCAAGATAAATTTGACCAATAGTTGACTATTTACATTATAATGTATCTGATCTAATGGATCAAATGCAAACATTTGGTGATTCCATAGTATTGACTGAAAAAGTTTATACAGCATGAACTTGCACATCTAGTTTTTAAATTTATTTCATTATTCTGAACTTACAATGTAAAGGAAATAAATCTAGGGATCTATCTCATGTAATGTTGTACTTTACTAGCAGAGACAGTCTCCTAGGACTACAAAATAAAGAAGCAAAATTTGATTTAGTTTTATTTTTAGGTCTAGTCTGGATTGTGAAAAGGAAGCGATACTAATAATCATAAAACAAATTGTGAAGATAAGATTTGTTTTTTAATGACTTTTCACAAAATTTGAGTTGGAAATAAACTTGAATAGACTTCTCTGGGGAAGCTTTTAGCAGAGCTGATGCACATAAAATTCGGCAGTTGGCCTGTGAGGCACTGAGAATTGGGATCAAATATATGTGGGAAATATGATAAACCTCTAAGAAATATACTTACATTGTGCTTTGTGAGGTTGGAGATATTAATTGCTATTGCTTGTAGCCAGTCAATACAGTCTTCAGCAGATAGACACTGAATTATTCCACTGCAAATGCCATCCACAGCAACTACTTGGAATGCATTTTGTCTATAAACATGAAATAGATTAACTTGGGATCTAATCCAACACTGCCAATTTAATATTACCAATTTAATAATATTGCAGAACAATTTCATCTCAGTTACATACTTTTCACAATGCAAGTTAGTCACCAAACTCTTGCTATTTTTTAAACTATTATTATATGATTTTCTTTATACTTAGCACTTTTACATGGCATATGATGAGATAAAACTTGGCAAATCATGTAGCTGAATACAAATTTCTTATAATGCTGCTTTTCTTACACAAAAAACTTGAAAATGTAGGAGTCTGGCAGATTGTAGAAACTGTAACAGCTGGTACAAGGTGCTTTTCAGATATTGTGGTATAGTTTGAGTCTACTGATTTTGGCTCAGAGTTACCCGTGTCATTTTTGGGGAAATTTTCTAGATCTATACAGTGTCAGTGATATCTTTTTCCACAAGTAAAGAAGCATATTTTTGCAAGGATCTTAATTATGATGAAGACCACAATGTTTCTAAATAAATATTATGTAGATTTCTGAATAACAAATTTTCATTTCTAAAATTAAAACATCAAATTACTTCTTAAGCAAGAATGAAGTACAGTTGGTGAGTTTGCTTATACTTATTTATAGTTATAGTTATATTTTATTTGTATT
>JANHFL010008164.1:109444-125883 GCA_032468155.1 Oxyrhabdium leporinum
TAATTTGTATTTATTTCCTTCTATTTACATTTGAATTATACAGGTTTTTTTTTTATTCTTTGTCTTATCTTTAGTTACAGTTTAAGGATGTCAAATCATCTATAATCACTAAGCACATTTCATCCATCCACCCATTTATACGACTCATATAGTGGCTCATACATGAGCCATAACCTGACCAGCTGACAAAAAAATAAAAATGTTTTAAGAAACAGACAACCACAATAAAAACTATTGGCACCCTGAGGCAACATTCTCCCATACATGATTGTTTTGTCTTGCTGGGGTCCAGCCTCATTTTGCCCCAATGCTTGCAACTCTTCAAGGTCTTCAATAAGATAAAAGTGTAATTCACCTAATATTACTAAAAATGCAATTGGTGATAGAAGGCAACTAAAAATAGCATTTAAATTCTATACATTCTACATAGAGTAGATAAAAGTTGCACCACATTTAGTGTTTCCCCTTACTGCTCTCTAGTTTTCTAATTCTATTCTGTAGTGGCCATACAAATAGAGTTTTAAAATCACTACTATGTCTGAGCTTCAGCCTGGATACAATAGTAAATCTCCTTGTAGAGCATAATCAGCACTCAGGAGCAAGCAGTAGAAAGGGGCAAGGACAAGGTTCAGGTAGAAATAGTGCTTTTATTGCAGACACAAGAAACCCCAATAATAAAGATCAGCTGCTAGAGAATCCAGCAATTCAGCCAGCTATATATAATTGCTTCAGGGTTTAAATCTATCTTTTCCTTTTGTGGTCCTTACATAGTAAAGGACTTTTCATTTCTCAACTTTGGAGAGCGCTTGACCTGTGTCTTGGTAATAGCTCTGTGTGGCATCAATCTTTTTGGTTCCAGCCTCAGAATTTTAGCCTTTACACCAATTGTGCTCCCATGTTCATTCTATCATATCTATGTCCTCAAAAGTGATCTAACATTAAATAAGATAATATTTATTTGTAAAGAATTGATGAAATATTTTAGGCTGAGACCTAAGTGAGGGAATGCAGGAAGGAATATTTTAGAAAATTGTGTGGGAATGATTTCAATGTGTCAAATAGTAAAAATGGAATGAAAGCTGAAAATCTTTGTGACTTAGAAAAATACATGATTAAAAAGAAATCACAAATGTGATAAGAATGTTGAAAAATGGTAATGTTTCAGGATTAGTGAGGGTAAACTATGAAATGTGAAAATATAAATGATGGAGTGCCTGTGCCATGTTTTAGTAAATATGCAAAGACTGCATCTCTACCTGGCAACTGGAAGAATACCATTGCTGTTCCCCTATACCAGGGGTGGGGAACGATGGCCCTTTTATGATTTGTGGATTTCAACTCCCAGAATTCAAGAATTCTGGGAGTTGAAGTCCACAAGTCATAAAGGGACCATCATTCCCACCTCTGCCCTATATAAAGAGAAAAGTAGCAAGGTATGCAAAAGCTACAGGCCTATGTATCCAGGGGAGGTGCAACATTAGAATTTTTATTATTCTTTATTCATTATTTGTATTCTTATAATATTGCTTACCCCCCCCCAAAGAAATAAAGTGATGAGTACGTATGTAAGTTTACAATTACAAAATTCAGTACAAGTATAGATAAAACACATAAATAGTAAAACATCAATGGCAAAAACAAAACAATGACTACATTTTATATGAAAAAATAATACTTTAATAAAATAAATCACATTAATTATCTATTACCCAATCCAGCCTGAATAATGTAAAAGAATTAAAACACTCATTTTGGCTGGCAGACCTGAATTTTGTTTCATGAGGATGATGATGATGATAGTTTTTTTCAAAAATTAATCAGAGAAAGAAAGGATTTGAAGTAAAATTTTATGATTCCTGTATTACAATATTTCGTCAAAGTGAAATTAAAGGATAACCTGTGACATATCCATCAATGTAAGGGAATGGGAAAGCCATTAAAGTGTTCCATATCACTATGTCTGGCACATCTATGCTGACTGCTAGAATACACTGTGGATTGATTTAGTGGCATCAAGTAATAAGTAATTATGAATTCTACAGAAAATCTTTATATGCTGAAGCAAAATGAATGCAAAGTATTCAGCTAATAGTCTTTTTGGCACTTAGCCTAAAGAAATATAATGGATCTAAGTAGCCATAGAGGAAGACCATGTTTCAAGATCTCAACCTGTCTTTAATGTTGCCAATTGAAAAATTTGCAACTTGCCCATCCATTCAATTTAATTTAATTGATGTGCAGCCTAAAAATAGGAAATGTAGAACTTGTTAATCCAAATCAACCAACCACTCATAACAGTTGGATCAAGAATAGCAGGTGTATCGTCATCAACAACCATCATCACCACTAGGTGATATCTACTTACCTGCACATATCTGATCCTGGGAGATACTGAGAAAATCTTGAATGAAGAAGAGGAATTAATCGGAGGTCACACCACCTTTTTTCCCATCTAATACCTGAAGATGTTGGCCATGAAGAACACGAAAGTGTATCCTGAAAACAGATGTCAAATATCTTTGATGTTTTACTTTATAATAAGCATTCACAATTAATAAATATTTAGTCTGTTTCATTGTTCTTGCCCAACATGCATGGCCATTAGATTTTCATTTCAAGTGAAATATCATTACATTTTGTCAACTTGTGTTTCATTGTACCCTATTGAAATTAAGTACACCCTGATCAATTAAATTCTAGCACTTTTTGACACCACATAACTGAGTGATAGTAAATATTTTTTACTGTTTTAAAGCCAACTCCTGAGAATACTGTGAACAGTCAAGAAAATGAATGTATCATAAACCAATCATCCAAGAATTCTCACTTGAGAAACAAATGACCAGGTTCAAATTATCCTACTTTTGACATATTATGCAAAATGTAGTCCTCAAAAGAAGGATCTAATACTGAGAAAGGTGGAAAGAAAGGGAAGATAATAATCAATAAGATAGATGGATTCAGATGAAGTAGTGATTTGAGTACATAATAGGAAGACCTGAAAGTTAGGGACATGATAGAGGTAACTATCTATATGGCTGTCAAGAGTCAACACCAAGAGTTAATCCATCATGATTTCATTCATTATGAATAAATAAATTGGTTGTTGAATATTTTAATGGAATCAAAAACTCATTCTGGCCTAATCTCAGCAATCTCATAGTTTTGAATTATATCATAAACTTTGTTTTCAGTTCTAAGCTTAAAAGTATGTGAATCCTTTTGAATTTTCAATATTTCTACATAAATATTACCTAAAAATATCTGTTCTCCAAACAAGTCCTAAAACTAGATAAAGATAACCCAATAAACAAATGAGATCTAAAGCTAAATGTTTGTATGTGGCAAAAGCATGACAACATCTAGGATTATAGTTAATTTGAAGGGAAAATTAGAGCCAGGTGTTTCAATCAATGGGATGATAATCAGGTCTGAGTGTCAGAGATCCTTCCTTATTTAAAGAAGAAAATTCTAAGTATTCACCATGAAAGAAACACATACACGTACTTGCATATCCTCTAATACCAGCATATACTGGTGTTCAATGGGGAAAGATATGATGTATTAAGGCCCCAAACACACAAAGTGTGAAAAAAATGCAAAGGCCCCAGGAAAAGCTACATTAGTGAATTGCTGTAGAAAAAAAAAAGTCAAGATATTCCTGATTGAGTCCATCTAGCCTGTTTTAGAAACATGCTGAATAATAATGCTGTAAAGAATTTAGATTGTTGTTGTTTCTTGAGGCTCTGAGTCAGTCAGTACTATGATATATTAACCTTGAGAAAAAACACTGAAGATATCTCTCGCAGTGTTAATCCTCTGGATCCCATCATCACCAATTAGCACAGTTAAAGGGGAACGCTTATTTATATTGGCTTTATAAATTATAGAGTGTCCTGTTGTATACTAACAAACAGTAAAAACACTACTGACTATTTTGCTGAATACTTTCAGCACTGGGATAAAAACATTTCCAGTCTTATTCATATATTAAGCAATCTCCGTTTCAATTCATGTAAACTAAAATGTTAACACGCTCTTAGATTGTGTTCATACTTCTTAATCAAAAACATTTTCAAGTTCTTGACAGTCTCATAAATCATTCTCTTACCGTATTATTGGGATGATAGTTAAGATGTAAACCACTGTCACACAGAGGTGAGGAAGTGCCACTACTTTGATCACTAGGGACACCTAGTAAAAAATATAATCTATTTAAATACAGGCCTGAGTTATAAAGACTTTCCAGTCGAAACTAACATTTATCTAGCGTGGTTAGAAGTCAGCAACATATAAAGGAAGAATATTTTCTCTGTTTTGTGGAGTGTTGTAAAATATTGTAATGATACTAACCTTTGATGTGAGAATTTCATGTAAGACACTCATGTAACTTACTGCAATATTCATTTTAACCATTGTTGTTTTTTTTTAAATAATTTACAACTATATGATGTTAGAAGGCCCAGTATTTTATCTGCTTACAAAATCTCTGATCTGCTAAATTTCCCCTCCCCAAATAACCAACTCAGGAAAGTAAAATGCATTAAGAGCATGAAGTAACCATATAAGTAGTCTTATGTGTACCTTGAGGACAGCCTTTATTTGTTTTACATGTAAGACATATTTTGATTGGTTTACTATCATGTTATATGTAATAAAAACTGAGTGGCTTTATTTGTAAAGAGCAGCAAATTTTGATGTATTTAAGAATAATTGGCAGTAATATGCTGGGTTAAATTTCATTCTTCTCTTGCCGGAAAATATTTGAAAATGTTGACATTCCATTTTAGATTACTTATCATTAACTGCAATGTCCATATGCTGACAAAATGCATTTCAAACAAAATCCAATTTATTGTTATGCTCAAAGATCAGTAATGTCAAAAGAACTTGAACAAGGAAAATAAAATAAAATTCATTTAATTTATATTAATAAGACAGCAAAATTGGTAAAATAAGTCCAGAGTGGAAAATTTATCACATTTGCACTAAATATTGCCACATTTTCACTGCAGCCAATAGAATTTGGCTACTTTATTGGTAATAGCATAGCTGGAATCTGAATGAAGATTGGTATAGCCTTCTCCTGTGTATATATAATATATTTGCAGATCCCTTTAAAATTTGCAGTGAAACCGCACAAGTTGGCTAGTTTCCATTTCTCCAGAGGCACATGGGCAGATATGTTCTATTGATAGAATGTTAGTAAACCTGACCTGTAATTTTGCCAATAGTAGCATATCGTGACTGGCTTTGAAGAAATACTTCCTCAGCCTGGGAAAGGTCACTGTAGTATAGATAACTTGCGAGTTGCCTTTCATTATCAGGGTTCTGGTATTATGGGAGAAGACGCTAGCTTCAGTTTGACACTCAAGCAAAATATGGTTAATTTTAACTAGGTTTTGCTGATATTTGCCAACTTCAAGCAACCCAACATCAAACAAGTCAAGACATCTACAGTATATCACAGAAGTGAGTACACCCCCTCACATTTTGTAAATATTTAAGTATACAGTATATACTACTGGAACTCTTATGACTGTAACCTTTAGATGAAAGAAACAGTGCATCATAGGGCAACAATTTTTGAACCATGGTATCTTAAATGGGCTAATTTCAAAATGCTTCCAATATCCAGGACCCATTACTGCCACGGTATTAAAAATTGGCAAATTTTATAGCTTCAGTACTGCTATGGTGCCACACCAAC
The DNA here is from genome assembly GCA_032468155.1 of Oxyrhabdium leporinum. Lineage (NCBI taxonomy): Eukaryota > Metazoa > Chordata > Lepidosauria > Squamata > Cyclocoridae > Oxyrhabdium > Oxyrhabdium leporinum. Next base: position 115,155 of record JANHFL010008164.1, read on the forward strand.
ACCCAGAGTTTCAGTAGACTGATCCTGCTCTAATCTCCATAGGCCGGTAGACCAGCCCCTCTTTTGGCCATTGGAAATCAGGTAGACCAGACCCTCCATAGGTACCAGAGGGATGTCAGCCATGGTCAACCTTGCAGGGAAGTCAGAAGTTGGTCCACTCCCATTGGTTTTTTTGTCGTTGGTCATTCTATTTAGCTATTATATTTCTTATCTCTGAAACAATGACCCAAAAGGTCATGGGTTGTCTAGTAGGCTATACTTGGCTTGTATGAGCAAACATAATTAAGCTTAAACACAATTTGATATTCAATATATGCTAATTGGTTAATTAATTAGGTTCTACTGGGAGATTATTTAGATAAATGTCTGTAAAAAGCCAATTTTAGTAATACCTATAAGTCTTTGAGTGATATTCCAGTGACTGCCTTCAACCATCTTATCTGTTTTTTTAATGGATCAAGAATATTTTTCTAGTCCACTGTCCACTTATGTTCAGATATGCTAATAGGGACTTATAAGATTCTGAGCTTGGATATGCTGTTTGGAGTGTTGTTATGTTTGGAACAAAATACTCAGTATTCTGGAGTTTATTCCAGTCTAGGATAAAAGGGGCATTTAGCTTTACCCCGTTGTTTCAAATGTTTCCTGATCCCACAATCTTTTTCCCAAGGCATGAAAATATTAAGCATGCATTAGTCAATAAAACATCAGGTACTAATTTTCTGGTTGATGTGCAACTAAATCACAGACTTAAGTAATGCTGTAGTTGTTTCTTTCTACTGGTTCAGTCTGAGAGATCAACTTAAATACTAAGTACTAGAAACCTGGAAAAAAAATCACTTGAACAAAACTATCTCTTAAATACCCAACTATTCACACTGAAAAATCTTCAAGATAGCCTTGCTTGCAGAGTGGAGAAGAACCAATTCAACTTCCTTGTGAGTGCTGATCAAAATATAGCAATAGCGCTTAGACATATGTACTGTTTCATAATGCTTTACAGAATTCTCTAAGTTGTTTGTAACCCAACAATCTGGATCCTCATTTCACCAACCTCAGAAAGTCTGAGTCAAATTTGAGCTACTCAGGGCTCTCACTGCGTCACCGCAGCTCTTGCATATAAAGTGCAAGAACTCTAGACAAATGATAAAGTCTAACCATCCTCACAGCAAGTTCTAATCACATGAGAAGACATCATACTTTTCAAGCAAAGATTACATTTCATGTTGTAATAAAGTGTAGGTGATAGAGAAAAGCTCCTTCTGAAATATTTCAGGAGAGAAGAAAAAATCTACTGAGAATAGTTGCGACTGCATAGATGTCAAATCTAGCAAAAGAAAGCCAGAGACAGGATCATTTTATTAATTGTTTGTTTATCCTGCTTTTCCAAAGAAAGGGTAATACATTTTCTACTGTGACAACTGACAAGTACCACTGACTATTGAGATCAGCGTTTAGAGTAGGATGGTAAACAGGGGCTCCTAAGAATAGCAGATATATGTTTCAAAACCTTTTTTATGCTTACATGCACAATCTTCATTAAGGGGCAGTTTCAGAAATGCAGGCGCTCTTTTGAGAAAGGACACAGTTAGGGTTACCTCTTCTCCAGCATTCCGAAGAACTTGGACCTAAGGAATAAATGAAAAGAACTGAAATAACATTCTTCTTGGCACAATATTGGGATTTAGCTTTTCTTTCTTGCTTATTTAACTGAAGAAGAAAACTGTAAAGTAAGACCGAATAACATCCTTGCTATCTTTAGATTTTCCTTTGAATTCTGCAACTACATATCCAACCTATCCTCCCTTCCCTTTTGCCCCCAACCACTCTAATTTGAATCCTACATCAGTCTAGCCATTCTAATTCTGATGGAGTAATCTGCAGCTCATAAAAACATATTTTATTAAAATGTGTTAGAAAAGATGCTATCAAATTTCTTCTGGTAGTTGTTTTTTTTTGCCACCATAGATTAATGTGAATCTCCTGCAAAATCTGTATCCCATACGGTAGTAAATCACTTCACTGACATATTCCTAGACCACTTCAGAGCCTATATTTATAGCCCTCATTAATGTTCTCCCTCTTTTATCAATGTCTCATTTTACCTTAGGCCTGACCTTCCATGGTTTCACATTGTTTTCTTCTTTTTGCTAATTACGTAAGTTGTACAATCCTTTTAGCTCATTTAATCTTATTTTGTATTTTGTGAGACTATGGCTATATTTTCCATGTACACAATGGAAGGTAGTTGTCTTAGCATGAATACTACAATTTGCAGCTGCAGCATTCCTTTGTGATCAAGTCAAGTCTTCTATCTCTATCTCAGATATTTACATATCTAACTGCAATTTTTAATGGTTGGTAGGAAAGACAGTCAACTGGACGTGATTCACTTATGAGTTAATTGCTACTTTTCTTTAAAACTAGGATACAACTTTTCCACTGGTGCTTTGTATTTGTATTAATAATTACTTTTCATCATATATTTTACAACATTTAAATTTTGCTACAAGAAATTTAATATATATCTCCATAACTCTCAACCAACAAGAATGAATTTTGGAAATAGATACATATATCTCCTATAAAATATAAAATGAGAAGTGCATTACCAATTAATGTTTTATCTAGTTTAGCTTCTCCCCCTCATAAATAACAGTTTAAAGGCCAAATTTTGTTCAGTTAATTAAGTTCACAATTTGTATGTTTTGCAATACACATCATATTAAAGCAAAGAAAGCAATCTATGATCTAGGTAGTTATTGCCTACACAAACTATTCAATAACACTTTTTTCCCTTGTATTTTTCTGAGAAGCAGTAAATTAAACACATCTGAATCATTCATATGTGTTTTGCAGCTGAGTTCACGACAAAAAACAAAATACTGTTAGTCATACTATATATACTACCAAACTGGGGGGGGGGGGATATCAGCATTAATTAGCAATACAATACAGCATTCCATTCAGTTACTTAAGAAACGAACCTGGAAGTGAAAATAAAAGATTAAAAAAATAAAAAGAAAGTTATGAACTTTGAAGATTTTTCAAATTTAAATAATGTATCTATACACACATACACACATGTCTGTGTGTACACATACACACATGTGTACAGAGAGAGAGCGTTAGTATTTAAATTAAATATTTATTGTCCTTCACCTCCCTGAAATCCCAAATGATTTGATTAAGAGGGATACTGATGAAGAATATCATCCCAGTATCTAAAAATATTAAATTCAGGTGCCCACTCAGGGCTAACACTGCAAATATATATACATATGCATATGCATATGCATATGCATATGCATATACACGTACACATACACAGAGAGAGAGAGAGAGAGAAGGAGAGAGAGTATATATTTATTACTTTCCAGATAACCATGAACAAGATAGCAACTTTTCCTTATTTTGTCATAAACTGGAAATACACTGTCTCAAGGAGCATCTAGAATGAACTTAAATGTGCCCCCTAGTCTCATAAATAAACTTTGCATTCCAATGTCTCCTTTTAATAAGTTTACTCTGCCTGTTTTGAAGCTGATGTTGAGTTATAACTGTCCCAGGTTAATTTTTTACTTGCTCCTTCGATATCAGTACTTGCAGTTTCTAGGTCAAAGAATCCAATAACTGGCACTTTCACAAACAACCACACTATACAGATTTTTCATCAGCTCACAGACAAGGTACAATATATCCCTATCTTAGATTAAACTGTATCCTGGCCATAAGTGAGAAATCACCATGACAGCTCTCATAGAACACACACAAACACATTCACACACTTCCTCAATCACAAGAAAAGATGGATGGAACATATAAAAACATGACATTGAAAAACTCAGGAGAATACCGGTATATATGGACCCTGGTCAGATAAAAGAAGCAAAAAATCACTAACATGCTTTCCACCAGATAATTTCTCCAGAATAAGATAAATAAAATTTATCTGGGATTCCCTACAGAGAATAGAGATCCTACTTATGAAGCTGTTCTTAAACTATTGGAAATAGTTTTCTCATTCTTTGGACACTGGAATGAATATGAATACATTTAAAATATTTAATAAAGATGTCAACCATGTCTCTCAGCAGTTATAATACAGTGAAATATTGGTTATCACTGTTCTCAAAATAGGATTGCTTGGATTAACATATATTAGTCAGCTTTACATATAAGCCACTTCCTACATTAATCTTGAAATTCAGTTCTGCAAATTCAAAAAGTTCTTATTGAGAAGTTAATTGGTAGAACAAAAACCTTCTAGAACATCAATGAACTTTCCCCTCATTCTCAGCTTAGTTCTTCAGAACTTGATAATGGCATAAACCCAAAGCCTTTGACAAAACTGTTTCTGCAGTAATGCTTCTGATAAATATTGGAAGTTTTCTTGGTTCATATTGGAGGCCGTTTTCCTTCAGAAACTGTTGAGAAAGATATTTCTGTACTGCAGTAAAAAAAATTACTCTATCACTTGCAAACCATATGAAATTTGCTTTCTTGATTACTTAAATCCATCAACATAATGATAGCCTTTCATATACAGATGAATCATTGCACTACATTTGTGATGCATGGATGGTAAACCTCTTCAAAGTAGATTTTGCTTCCTCTCATATACATTTTTTTGCACATTTGTAAGCAGTTATATCAGCAATACATTAAATGTCATAAATGTATTTTTAGCTTCATTTCAATTAGGCAAAACACTAAACATGAACTGAACTGCAGTTTAAAACATTTAATGCATACAAGGAAAAGCAACTTGTTGAAATACTTTTTACTAACTTGTACCTTTAGAGTGAAACTTACAATGTCATCTTTCAATCGACGTGTTATATTTATCCAAAAGAATCACTTTTCTTCTGTATGTGCAGTATTAATCCTAATCTATAATATTTATAGATTATAATGCCCATGATCATATTTAACAGAATGATGGCAGCTGCAATTCAGAAACTATTGTAATCTGGGGATATGAGTATTACCCTGCATAGAGCACAGCATAAATTTTCCTATACTGTTAATATAAATAGTTTTAATAAAGCACCTTGTATAATTTATTTCGGTGGATGTATGTGCATGTATCTGTGTTTGTTTATATAATTTAACATTCAACAAATATATTTGTTTCTTAAATTAGATTTTTTTTGTTTAAAACACTTGGGGAGAGAAGAAAAAACCTGCTTAATTGTTATAAATAGACGTTTCCAGATTTGCATATTGACAAATAATTATAAAAACACAAGCTATTATTATTAGATCGACATTATAGCGCTATTTACAATAATGTAACTAGCATTTATTGATCAGAACATTTAAAGACAAAGCAGAGCATATGAAGACATTTGCATGGCACTTTGCATTTTTGAAGATTTTAGTTTTTTCTTACAATTTATCTTTAATTTTGTCCCATTGAGACTTTTACTTCCATTTCATATTCCTAATTAGAAAATAATCTTAGTAAAAGATACCCTTGACAGCACTTAATTAATATTTAAGCTATGATTTATATTGGAGGCATTGTTTTCATAGATAGAATCATTTCAGCTATCATTTTCCCCTATACAAGAATCTACGGTCTCAATAGTATAAAAATTGCTAGCATGATATTTGAAATGCCATTGCAATAATCAACAAATGATTCCATAGACTGCCTTGATATTCTTTACATGCATTATGAGAGTAGTTCCAAAATTCTTCAACAAGCATGGTCAGAATCCAGGTTTAGGAGCTGAAGTCCCAGGTTCTAGGTGTATCTGGAGTCTAGCATCTCAGAAGAGTTAGCTATTTAAAAAGTTTATCAGAATAGTCTTTAATCTAATAAAAGAATAGTTATTAACTATAAAAGGAAACCTTGCAAATGCACAGGTAAACCTAATTGTATAAATTCTATGTAAATTCTAAATATGTAAACACATATTCAGGATTGTATTCATTGAAAAAATGCAAAAGTACTCATCAATATAGAAATATTTCATGTTGAAACAGAATATGTAAAAAAACAATGCTCTGCATATCTTTCAAAACCAATTGGAACTATCTATAGCTTTATTTAATATTAAATTTATTTGCTGCCCATGACGCTATCCCAAGCAACTCTGGGAAATTTACAATGCAGTAGCTTTAACTAACTTTACATTTTGCAGTAATGTTCAAATGTGGTGTGTGTGTGTGTGTGTGTGTGTGTGTGTGTGTGTGTGTGCATGTGCGTGCTGTTCTGTAAAGAGAACAAAGAAACATTCTGAGTGGTTTTGTGAAGCCTTACTCTTTATTTATTTAGATTTTTTTTATCATGTCTTTATTATTTTTACAAATAACTCATGTTTCTCCTACTATTTTCTTCAAAACAACAACCTTGTGAGATGAATTGTGTTGAGAGTGAGTGACTGGCCCAAGGACATCCAGTTGGACTAACTCACAGTCTCCCACTGGTGCCTTAACCACTAGACCAAACTGTCTCTCTTTTATGTAAAGTCCTCTTTATGCAGTATATTTTAATGTGCTTTGTCACCATTTTATGCAAAACAGCCATTTTTCTTTTACGAGACTTGGATTAATTTAAATAATTCCTTTTACATATCAAACTATAATTCATAACAAAGTTCTCTGTACTTAGCTAGTTTTTCAAGGTAGAGTAACACTCACTGTATACTCTTCTTGATGTAACCATTAGTGTATTAATTTATAAGTGACAGTTATGACAAATTGTTTAATATCCATATGGGTTCCTAGTGTGAGATAACTAACTTATTGTTGACGAACAGGCATCAAAATGACAGAACTATGTTATGTTAGCCTTGTATTGGAGAAGTAACAGATGGCTTATCAGAAGGAAGCTATGTATTTGTTTGATACAAAAATTGAAAACAAGGCAACTATGTGGAAATCAGATTGAAACAAGAAAAAGTACTGAAAAACACACAAATCTATTTACTCTGCTGATTAAATATTAAAAAAATACCCCAACAGAAAAATCAAAGTGAAAGAATACAACAATACTGTAACATAACATTTTCCAAAATGTAGATCACAATCTCTTGCAAGGAGATCCAGGAAATGCCTTCTTTAGTGTGTTTTTGAGCAGTTTGATTGAGAAAGTATAAATGTAAAACATGCAATAGTTCCAAAGCTCTATATGAAACCCAAGTGTTGTTTTGGGGTTTTTTTTTCCAGAAAACCAATTTTTTTACTCTTAAAGAAAGAACAATCATGCCTGAAGGGCATGAGGCTTTTATGCAAAACTCTAGCCATCTGACCTGACATTCACTGCCCAGAAAAAATTACAATGGATGGAAAAGAAAGAGCAGATGGAAAGAAAATAGTCTGTGTTGGTTATTTCAGTATGCTGAGAGAGGTCATAAGCAATTTGCATTCTGCCATTGTTCTGCAAGTTGCAGCATTTTAACAGAAGATGGTTTAAACCAAACAAATACCATTTTTTCCTGATTTACTAGAATAGGATTACCTTCAAAGTGAAAGTCAATTTTAGGAATTTCATAAAAGTAAGCAGGTTTATACTTCTGATTAAATAGATGGCTTTAAATGCTATCTTATTGCTTATTTCTAAAGAAATGATTTTACTTGGTAAAGTTATACATTTATATGATAGTTTTATTTGACATATAGATTGAAGTACAGGTAGTCTTCAACTTATGACAAGAATGGGCCCTGCTTATTAGGGTTGTAGGTCATGATGGTCATAAAATGGGTCATTATGGAACAAACCTTTTTTATGAGGGTTTTTTGCAGCAGTTGTTAAGTGAATCATAGTGGTTGTTAAGACACAGTCATTAAGCAAAAGCCACAGTCATTACGCAAACACATTGTTCACTATGGGACATTTTTTGCTGAAAATTGGAAATAAACACTGCCTTTCATCAAAAATGTAAATTGTGGTCATGTGACAGTGAGATGCTACAAAAGGCCAGATGACCATGGGCTGATGGTAGCTCTCAGAATTCCAGAATCAAGCCATAAGCACCTTGTGACGGGTCCATTCTAATTTTGAACTTATGGGGTCAATTGTAAATTTTTTTTCTACTGAATCTAATTCCAATGAAATAATTTATTTTACAACGGGGCGGATACTCATAAATTAATTGTATCACTGTACAGGACTGCAGATAGTAGCAATAACAATAGCACTTTGGCCTATATACTGCCCCAAAGTGCTTTACAGGGAAAAAATAGTTTTTATAATTCCATTGTATACTCTGACTGTCTACATTTAAAATTATTACATTATTGCATAATAAACATAAACAAATATTTAAGTGCAGCAAAAAAAATGTAGGTCAGCAGAAAACAGAACGTTGCTGACACTATGAAATGACAACATTGAAATAATAGTTCTTTTCACATCAGTTTCAGATGATAACTGGTCAAACCCTTTCAAATCACAGTTGACATAAATGCTAAGCAATTAAAACCTCTTTATATTCTTCTAAAAGTTCCCCTGGCCCTCTCTTTCAAAAAAAAAGTGCAATGCTACTTTAAAAAAAAATAGATCTTTAACTAAGTGAAACATAAGCACAAAGTTGATAAACACAATTCTATGCTGCTAGGTCACTTGGAGATTGCATGCACTTGCCACATTCATTAGGAAAAAGTGTAGCCATGATGAAAGCAACAAGAAGCTTTTCATGAAAGTGTGGGTGAATCCTATCTCTGTGGAACAACAAGCAAAGCCTTTCTTACTTATGACATGATGATTCTGTATGACAGTTGTAGTGAAAGAAACAGATGCTTTATTCCAGAACAGAATTAAGATATCTCAAAACAGAATCATATTATGCTCTTTTAACTGGCCTGAACAAACGCTTTCAGAACTTTCTGAAAACTTAAGCAAGATTTTAAAACTAATGCAAATAGTTAAGAAGTCATCTGTCAACATTTATGCTATTTCCTCCACTTCTTTATAATAAGCTTAATTTAAAAACAGAATTTACTTATGTTTCTTTGAATAGAGTATCATCTCACAAGACTCCAAATCCAAGCTTGCTTCTTTCTGTTATCAAAGCGAAGCTTTCAAAAAAGACACAAGTAGATATAATAGAATAATAGAAAAACAGACTTCGAAGGGACCTTGAAAGTCTTCTAGACCAACCCTATGCTCAGGCAAGACAATCTACACCATTTCAGACAAATGGTTGTCCAATTTCTTCTTAAAAACCTTCAGTGTTAGAGCACCTACAACTTCTGGAGGCAAGTCGTTTCACCAATTAATTGTTCTGTCAGGAAATTTCTCCTTAGTTCTAGGTTGCTTCTCTCCTTGATTAGTTTCCATCCATTGCTTCTTCTCCTGCTTTCAGGCTTTGGAGAATAGCTTGACTCCCTCTTCCTTATGGCAAACACTGCTATCATGTCACCCCTAGTCCTTCTTTTTTGTTAAACTAGACATAACCAATTCCAGCAACCATTCTTTATATGTTTTAGCCTCCAGTCCCCTAATCATTTTTGTTGCTCTTCTCTGTCCTCTTTCTACAGTCTCAAGATCTTTTTTACTTTGTGATGACCAAAGCTGGATGCAGTATCCAAGTGTGGCCTTACCGATCAATATCAATAGGATAGAATAGGATAGCAATAGAATAGGATAGCAATAGGATCTCCCATTTAATCTTGGGAATAAACAAAACAGAGAAAATTAAAAATCTTGCTAAAGAAATACATACAATCATAGAATATAAGAATTGGAAAATATATTGGAAACCATCTAAAAAGACCTCCTGGCCAATATCAGGACCAATTAAGTAGCTAATGGAACTGGATTTAAGAAAAGTTTGTTCTACCTAGTTTTTATGCAGCATTGTATCCTTGAAGTAGCTTAATCTAAACCAGTGTTTCTCAGGCTCAGCAACTTTAAGCTATGAGGACTTCAACTCCCAGAATTCCCCAGCCATGCATGCTCTCTAGGGAATTCTGGGAGTTGAAGTCCTCATAGCTTAAAGTAGCTGAGAAACACTGATCTAAGTAATACGTTTACAAATCTTAAGTGATGGGAATTCTAACATTTATTTTGCAGTATGAATAAAATGGAGCAGATTTATTCTGATTCACCACTCCTTCCCAAAACTTATCATAGGCTTATTCTACACAAAGGTCTTTTCTTTTATCTGATGCAGCCCAGAAGGAATTCTAAACTCCTCTATTTAACATATGGAACCCCTAATTAATCAAGAATGATTACAAGTGCCAGCAGTCTTGGCTTAAATATTGGAGGTGTTGGAAGAAATATCCTTCTGGGTTCAGTTCAGGGGTGGGCTGCTGGGGGTTTGAGGGGGTTCGGGCAAACCCTTTGCTAAGACCCTGCGGAGTTCAGCGAACCCCCAAATTCCACTCCTGGCTGGCCCCGCCCCTCTCCGCCCAACCCTGCCCTGGCCGGGAGAATACTCTCTTCAGCCCAGTCTGATTAGCGGAAGCTGTTGGTTTTCGCTTGAATCTGCCTCCCACGATCAGCTGTTTCAGGCTACAGGGATCATAATCACCTATTGCTGCCTCCTCATGCTCCATTTTCAGCCTCTGCATGCCCCATTTTTGGCCCGTTCCGGGTGGCGGGGATTGGAATGGGTGGAAAATGGGGCGCACGGAGGCGGCAATAGGCTTTGGCAATCCTTGCAGCCTGAAACAGCTGATCATCGGAAGGCCGATTCTTTTTGCTGTTAGCTGCAGGGAGGCAATTGCTGGGAGGCAGAAGCAAATCCCCTCCCCCCCCCCACCCTTTTCC
>JANHFL010008164.1:136951-163826 GCA_032468155.1 Oxyrhabdium leporinum
GCTTATAAGCTGTAAACCGCCCCGAGTCTTCGGAATGGGGCGGTATATAAATGTAAAAATAAATAAAAAAATAAATGTTCAACAGAATATATCTAGTAGATGTTCCAGCTTATTAGACAAAATTTTGAAACTTTTAACATGTAAAGCCAGATATAATTTGGTAATAGGCTTTTATTGGTCTATTACATAGGATAATTCATGAGGAGCAGTCATGAATTCTCTTAATTTCTCATTTATCTTTACTCGCTTAATCAACTTTTTAATCTCAATAATCCAGTGCTGTTCAGTGTATTCTTAAGAAAACATTTTTTCTCTGACTACTTAATCTTAAAACAAAGTCATTATTATTATTCCATTATTCCATTTCATTCTTACAAAAGGTGCTTGAAATGACTGCTTATTCTGAATGACATTATGCTATTAATATATTTTTATACTATCTTCAGTCATCAGATTGTGGGGGAGCAATATAAAATTAAGATGAAGTCATGGAACAAGATGCTAATCAGAATCAAAAATGGAAACCAGAGGCAAGCCTGAATCCAAAGATCAAGAGATCTTATTGCAGAAGAAAAAAACAGGAACTCTTCCTAGTTTATCTCCCCGAGTGCTGTTTTTTTAAAGGCACAATACTCATTCTGAATTCAGTATATATCACTTCATCTACTTTGATATTTGTATGTGGAAAAACAACTCTGAAAGTTGAAAATTTATAACAGCTTTAATCTGGAAGCTACTATGAAACATGTTACTTACTCCAGAATAAAATGGTTCACCAGACACACAGATGACATCTTGTTCTTGAATTGTCAAAATATCTTTGGCTAAGTGCAGCCGCACTTTGAAAGGCTCCTGATTACCATCCTGTAGCAAACAAATCCCTGTCTTTGACTTTAAAAGGCAGAAGAAGAAAAAAGTTTTATTAGTTGTCAAATTATTTATGGACTATTTATTATAAGAATCAAAAATAGTTTCCTTTAGTTTTTAACTGGAATTTTCAGGAAAACCAATAAACTGGAATTTTCAGGAAAACCAGTAAAATAAGGTACATTTCAAATGATCCATTAAAATTCTCCCAATTACCAGAAGTAAGTAAAAATATTGAAACATGCAAGATAAAAATTACTAATAGAAGTTTGGAAACTCAAACATTAAGTAACATTTAAATAGTGTATGTATCTGGGCTTTGTACATGGATGAAGGACTAAAACTTCTAAAATATGATCATAAACTAAAAAACTCTTCTGCAATACCAGGGCTTATGTTTCAGTATCCTACATATGCATATAAAATACAACTTGCATATTATTTGATAGAGTAGAAACCTGATAATTTTATGTTAAAGTTACAGCATTTGATTTATCTAACTAAAATTATTAGGATTACTCAACAGCCAAGATCTTAACTGGGATCACAGTACACTATAAAAAGTTCCACTCATGATCACTCTGTTTTATTATTATAATACTATAAATAACTCTTCTTATATAGAAACAAATTCAATACAACGGCCTTTCAAATTGTAGCCTTGATTTGTGAATTTATTAATTAACTAAAATTAATCCACAGCTATTCTGGAAAGATCAAGGCCGTTATAGCTATTAGAAATGTTGTATAACCTACAACAGGTTGTAGACTTTCTACTTCAAAACTTTTTTAACTTCTTTTTCCCAAAAAAATATGTTGACTAATTATTTTGCTGATGTTCATCTTCCTTTCATTGGAATTTAAGGGCATGTGAGATTTTCTGGATGGACAGTTTATATACTTGGAGAGTACAATGATCTCTGACTTCACCCCCCTTTTCCTCTTTTGAATTTCTGAAGTAGTATTGATACATGGATAGTTATTCTACTTCAGTTATTCCCCAAATTTTATTTCCCAAGACAGACATACCCAACATCTTACAACTACTTTGGAAAGTTGCCAGGTGCATACACATTCAATTATGGAAATCCCATTGGAAGCCAACTGTTTCTTGAAACAAGGAACATGTTTGTAAGCCTGTATAGACTCTAATACCATTCCTCAACCAGACCAGCCTTCAATTATTCTGGTTTTAAGTGCAAAGAAGAGTAGTCCAATACTCCTGGAGTGTTGTATAAAATCTGCAGTCATTATGTCAGCCAATAAATGTTAAATATTAAGAGTAAATATTAAATTTCATCAATTCCAGCAAACTCATGTCTGAGCATTGTGTGCAAACCTGGAATCAATGCCGTTCTCAATCTTAGAATTTTATGACTGACCCTGGTTCTTCACACCTCTCTCTCTAAATTTCTTGCTTCTTTGAATTTGAACTTCATGATAGCAGATTAGAAAATATGGTTTTTAAGAGACAGAAAAAAACAGGAAAGATGGAAAACAAATACACAGTGACATTTTAATTCTGTTAATATCCACCAAATAAGGTTAGCTGGATGGCAGAAATGTGTGTTGATCTGTATTTTGGAAGAACAGTTCCTAATTCATTCGATGGTTTCTTGGCATAACATTTCTTGAAAAAAAATGTATATAGTTATGTTGCGTTATTTGACTCTATATTTGTCTTCTGGCTAATTACCTTATAAAATCTCCCAAGCAGCTTGATGAAAAAAGCTAGGGGCAAGAATTAAATAACATCTAACTATACAGTAGGCCTAATTAAGCATCACAGTGAAATTAAAATAAGAGTGAGCAGTGGGATGCACACAGGCAAAACTTATTCAGAATGAATAAAGAAATCAAGCATGAGACAAAACACAAACAAAAACAAAACACATCCCAGCAAACACACAAACACAGTTCAGTGATATGAACCCCCTAGTATTATTTCACAGTACAATAGTTGCAGCTATACAATACATCCTTGAACTATTATTCCAGTTCTGACTTTAAAAAGTAGTGATTTATATAAATTAGAGAAGTTTTAGCCTTTAGAATGAATAGAATTCTAATTTATTTCAGATCTACAGTATAATAATTCATTTAATTATCAGTAACATCAATTTCTGATACCACTTTGGCTATCAAACATTGTAATACACACTACTTCAGGGATGTTTAGAAGAACACATCCTGGGCTTTTATCTCTTTTCACTTTTTATGGTAGCTTGCTAATTCAAAACTGTTTGTAATTATCTGAACAGTTTCTAATCATCTTATTCCATTCTTATTCAAATTTATTCATTATTCTAAGTCTACTTCCTTTTTCTTACACTCTCAAACTAGGGAAATATGGAAGTTGCATTACATCATGTCCTCTTGCATATGGTTTTATGAGTTCTGTGCTTTATTGGAGATTGAAAAGGATTTCTGTATACATGTACCTCATAATTAGAGCATGATTTAATATAATATCTATGTCTCTGGGTTGAGAGTTTAAGAAAAAAATATACACTATATAGAGGTGGCTCCTATATATTCCACCCACCAACACTCCTGAGCCTGACGACCATCAAAAACTAATGCACTGCATATAATCACATAAAAAACTCATTGACTCATGAGTTCAATTCCCCATAGAGAGAACTGACAGATGAGCCTCATATAAATTAAAGCTCATATTCTTTTGTTTTAGGTTAATGCTAATAAATTCATTATTACTCAACACTTTTTAAAAATTTTCTAGCATTATTTGTAATTAGTTCTCAATGATGCTAAAATATGGAAAATGATGGAAGTGGAAGATTAGGAGATAAATGTAGAAAAAGCTAGGTAAAGAAAATGAAAAATAAAGGCTCTGCATACCACATTCATAGTCCAATGGTCAGCATGGAATTAAAAGGGATAAAAAGAATGCATGCATAAATGTGTCCATGAACACATAAAGAGCTTTTTTATGGTTCATTGTTTTCTTATATATACATGATTATAATTGTAGATATGATATTAAGTGAAGTGTAGCCCTATTAAAATCATCTTTGCATTTGTGAGAAGCTTGATTTTGTAAACACAAAAACATTCAAAGAAAGGAAGTTTGAGAAGTCGCCTGTCCCTGCCCTGGCTGTGAAGCTGATAAAGTTTTGCTTTATCTTTAAATATGCAAACCTCCATTTAATAATTCACATAATCCACACAATGTTTATCATGAGCATAAACGATATAAAATAATCACATATGTACATGCTTAAGTTAGAAAAATTTGCACTACCTCTTCACATGCAGTCCTGAAATCCATGTGCTATGGCACCAAGTGATAACTGTCTAAAAGAAGGGGAAAAAGATATTTAATAAAAAAAAATGAAGATAGCAAAGGAGAAAGATGCCCAAATTTGAGGTATCTTAACAGTTATACATTAAATACATTTAAGGCTAGCTAAATATCTATTTTCAATCACCCAGGTCATGGTTGTTCCAAAGGTGTTTTTCAAAAAGCAACTGGACTTCCTTGTTTTTTTCCTTGAAAAAATTCTGCTTCTCATCCAAGAAACTCATCCAGAACTGAAAAAGCTTCTTGGATGAGAAGCAAAATGTTTTCAGGGAAAAAAACCCAAGAAAATCCAGTTGCCTTTTGAGAAGCACCTTTAGGTTAAGGATAGGTAATTTAAAATTACCTCCAAAGAATTTGCATATGAAATATCATCCCACATTCTAATTTTGCTTATAAACGTGAGTTCACTGGCTTATTCTACTTCAGTACAAAATAATTTTTAACAATGTAAATGCCTAGAAGAAAATCTGAAATGTTAGTAAAAATCTGAATGGTATTAAAAAGAAAGGAAGAAAAGGAAAATAGAAATATTGTATATCTGTGTACTGTAAGGAAGTGGAAAAGCCAAAACAATGCATCTATTCCATCTGCATACGTAGTATAAAAGAGTGAGGTTTATGTTTATGAAAATACCTCCCATATTATTTAATTTTGCAGACAGTTTTCGCAATCAAAAAACGGTGTAGGCATATAAAACCTTCAAACATGGTGACCAAATAAACCCTTTGTATTATTATTTTGATTTGATTTGTTTTATAGTTGTTTTAATTGTTTTATCTGGTTGCTTAGTGTACACCACCCAGAGTTACATTTGTGAGACAGGTGGTTATAAACATCGAAAATATAAATCAAAATACTATGTAATCAGTTGCTATGAAGTAAGGTGAAAATGATAGTACCACCAGACAAATTTACTGAGGAAAATTTTCATAGCATGAAATAAAGCATGTCATTCAAACAGTTGAGGTTATTCAAAGATTGTGCCCAGAAATGAATTAATCTGTAATGTTCCTTTGGTTGCAGTTTTCTAGAGCTGGACCCTGCTTTCTATCTGAAATTTCATCAGATTCACAGGGGAGTTTGCCATACTTTTCAGCCAGTGACTTCAGTCCTTAGAACTGGAATCACTCCTATCAGCCTCCCATTCTAAACTGAAATTCACTATTGCATTATTTATATTTAATTAGAAATGGAAATAATGCAACTTTAAACAAAATCAAACTAATAATATCAATACATCATTCTGTTTCAGAGTATCAGTTTAACAAATACTGAAAGAGTTTAATTATCAGTCTTTTACTTTTCAAGCCATATACACTAAAGTAAAATACTTTGAGTAAAATACAAACCACTTGGTAGAAAGCTTACTTCTGTGCTAAAAACATCAAAAAGATTACTGCATGAATGTTGTAGCTAAAACACACAATATTTTGAAAATGGAATTTTAAAGCACAGTGCATCTTCCAAAGTCTACACATTTTGCAGATACTGTAATTATTTTGCATACATACAAGTGTAAAATTCTGAAGCTACAGTATAAAAAAATAAAAATAGAACAATACCAAATATTCATTTTGTAGCATATTTTACTGATCTAAGTTTACTATACTACATTAAGAATATGTGTGGCCATACGCCCCAGTCATACAGGTAATCCTTACTTAGCAACCACTTGATCAGTGGCTATTTTAATAAAAGTGCTGAACCACAAGTGGTCCTTGTTTAATAAAAATCCTGAACAACTGTGACAGCATGCCAATGTTCATGTGATTAAAATCTGGCCACCTGGTGACCATCTTAAAATTATGATGTCACAGCATCCTGCAGTGACATCATAACTTCTGATCACCATTTATGACCCACATTGCCAGTTTCCAATGAGCAAAGGATTTGGGGAATTGGAAGGACGTAGGAAATGGTGACTATGTGATGCAGTGCTTAATGACATTGCAGAATTTTCTTAATAACAGCAACTGGAAATGCAGGAACTGCTGTCACTAAGCAACACAGTCACATAATGCTGTGTTTTATGACCTGTCCCAGTAACCAAAATTACAACAATTAAATTGGACTATGTGTAATATTATTTTATTTGGTATCTTTATTACAGATTAAAGTATATTTTTGTGAGGCAATAATATTCACTAACTAAACTTACTTTAAAAAGGTCTTCATTATTATCTGTTAATTCTGTATACTGACAAGGAATAAAAGTTGGAAGACAGAATAATCCATCAGTCTGAAAATAAAATTAAGTCATATATTCTGACCTTTAACTTTTCCAAGCTCCCACTTTTAGAAAAAGAACTAAGAAAAACCAGGAAAAAAATTCCAATATGACAAATAGACTTACACATTGCTATTTCAGTTTCATTTTCTTAGCTATCACTACTGTGTACAGATTCTATTTCTTCCAAGATGGAAAGCTCATTTTTATTCTCTTGGTACATTTCCAATCAGAAAAATAAAGGTTTACTCAGATTGAGTCAAACTTTCTGCTCAAATAAATCCTCTCTGGTGAGGAGTTATACTGTGATACTGTAGATAAAAAAATTACGTTATAAGTTGTTAGAAAACATTTGGAAGAATGAAAGGTCAGCAATATATGAGCACACTGTCTTGTGGCATTTATTATTCTCAAATAAAATATTTCATTGGCAGGTTGTTTTTTGACAACCTTGAATTGAAGTTCAATTTTTCAGAAATATGTATATATGACATGGCTGGATCTCATAATGACTAGAGGATCACCTTGGATGCAGGAGATTGGGGTTCAAATCCTGACTGGTGCATCCCTTACTAGTAGGGGTCTTTGGGACCCTAAAGCTTCATTTACCTACCTCAAAGTATGACAATGACACAAACTAGGAAAGATCTGCCAGTTTGAACATTGTCCAGATTAAAAAAGACCGCATCAGATGTAGAGGAACTAGGACAATCTGATGATATGAGGTCTATGAGAACTAACCATACATGGTCAAAACAAGACAACCTGAAATTATTAGACTGCTACTACAAAGTAGAACAAATGAAGGAGATAAATGAAATGCATCAGGGAACTGTAGATGAACAGAAGACCTGCATCCACATTAACTAAGAAACAGCTAATTACCCAACACTTCAACATACTGAGGAGGAAGTTGCTCTCACAACTTGAGACAGACCAACTACACATTACATCCCATACTCGAGAAGCTCCAGAAGAATAACCAGATGTACAGTCTATCCTTGAAGATGGAATATTATTATCACCCTCTACATTACATAGCACAGCTGTTGATATGAGGCATAAGATCTTGGATTAACTAATTACAATCAAGCCTTGAGACAGGTTTCCATGACTCAGTAGAGAAGGGCTATCAGATAGCATGCTAAAATATGCCAATGGAGCCCTCACAACAATACCTACTACCATAATAACTCCAACCAATGAACTGGTACATGGTACAGCTGCATTAATTTAAGAGATGCTTGATTACACAATCAAGAAGAACAGTAGTACATACCTGCCCTGGAAAATAAGTTTAGGGAGACTAAGATTGAGGCAACACAGAGAGAGGTTAGCTAGCTGGCGGAATGAAGAAATGTGTGAAGATTGGGAATAAGATTCAGCTGCTAAAAAATACAAGGACTTGACTCGAACTGAAGTCCTGGAGACTGCTAAACAAAGGCTCATTGCACTGACTACCAAGCTAAGGAGATAAATTAGAGAAGTAGGGGGCCAAGAAGATGAATGCTCTGTTCCCAAAGGACCATCCAAGGTGAATTCCCAATTGTAGTGCAATAACCCAGTAACAGTCCAACCACCAACAGCAAAAACTGAACAGTATTGGAAGAACATTTGCAAGAATGAGAAGACACATATCAGTACAAACTGGCTGCAGGATCTGAGAGCAGATCACAGAAATCTCCCAGAACAGGAATCAGTCACCATCACAGTAGCAGAAGTACAACAGTGAGTCACGAACTGGAAAAACTGGACATCACCTGGCCCAGATTTGATTCAGACCTACTGGCTAACAGCAGTACATGAACACTTAGCAGCACAGATGAACCAACTGCTAGTAGCAGGCTCCCACCAGACTGGCTAACACAAAGAATAGTGCTGATCATAAAAGATACTCATAAGGGAATCCCCACCATCCAACTACTGGTAAAAACCTGCTTCCCTACCACATGGAAAGTCCTATCAGCACTAAAGCTGCCAAGATACAAGAACATATGGGCCAGCACATGAACCCAACTCAGAAGTGCAAAGGGAACAACACCAAAGGCTCAGAACAATTATATCACTTTCCCAAAATATGCACCTATTTATTTCTTATGTTTTATCCATTTATTATTTTATAAAATTTGTTTAAAATATGCACTTGCATTTAGTGTTGTGAGACACCAAGAGAAATAGCCAAAACCAACACAATACTTTTGTAGCCAGGTAGCTATTAAATAAGCTATACTCTTTGGCAATTTTACAATTACATCTCACATATTTGATTATGCTTGGATAGAGATTGTTCAGAAAAGCCAACATATTAAATTTGTATAGCAACAGCTTTCAAAGCCAAGAATATAAAATTGGTTCATGCAAAAATATTCACATTGAGAACATATTGCTGACTACTGGGGGTAAGTTGTGAAATAATATTACACTGCAACTATCTCAGGTCAATTAGTGTCTGCTGTTTTATTAGTTAATGAACTCTCCAAATCTTCACGGTTTGGTGAAATTATCTTTCAAACAGGTGAATCACAATATATTATCTAGGATTATGGAAAGAATTGACTCCCTTCTCATTTAATACCAACTTTCAAGTCGTCAAAAGGGGAATATTGCAAATGGAATATATAAAGTTTTGAGATTTTTGTTGCAGAAGATTTTTTTAGATAGTGGTGGCAGCATATGGCAATTCCTAAATAAAAATAAACTGCTGTATTCTCATTTTTCTTCTGTCTTCCATCTGACAGACACTCAAGTTTTCAAGAATAGCAGATTCATTTAACTCATCTCAGATGGGATGTGCAAATAAACAACACCGAATAGGCAGCTTGGTAATTATACTTGACAGTCCCTTGGCAGACAATCCTTTTATGTAACACTGAAAAAGCATTTTAAAATACACAATTAAATCATTTTTGTTGCAAAGGGAAATCAATGGCTTGCTACTGTGTGCTCCTGGAAGCAAAGCTGTTTTTGTTATTATTTACTTATATAAATAGGCTTGTACCTAGGTTTCTATAAAGGTCGAAGTTTGTTCTAGTCAAAAGGAGAACTGGAACCAGATTGAAGCTCCCCAGTGGAGGAAAGGATGAGATTGTGTGGTTCCTTCTTCCTCCTATGGCTATCCCATGACCAATTTCCACACTGTTCAAAAGATCTTCTAGACATTTGAAAAAGCAGCATCTATGTTATATAGCAAAGAAAAGCCTTTGCCCTATAGAAACAGTGTACAACACAAGTAAGTCATTAAGATGATGTAATTATAGATACAGTCCTGAAATGAATTTGACCTTAAAACTGCTTTGCTATGAAGGTCACGTTACTTAAAAGCAGAATAATGTATCAACTCTATTTTGGCAAAGTTCAATTGCTGTTGTTGTTTATTAGATATTGGCTGAACTGCATAAATAATCAAAAATCTTACATGTAGTTCTAAGGCTCCTTTCATTTCACTATCACACAAAAAGACAGCACAAAAGAACTTGCCCAATAGATTAATGCTTTTCACATATTCCAATCTTGTAAATGGGAGAATAATACAAATAAAATACAGTCAGTGGTTAAACCTTGTCAGCACAACCCAAACAAGCAAAACTAATTCTGAATTTTCAGAACATCAAAAGCTAAAGTGAGTTATTGAATAACATATATATTTTAACAGAGACGAAGCAAATGAGACTGAACTGAGCAGTTGACAGAAATATATTCTTCTAAAAAGACTATGTATAGACAACTTTCATTATTTGTTTTTAAAAGCTTGAAATGCAAAGATGCAAGCAGTCTGCAATCTATTTTGTGTTATATTTACAGTATGCCTAGAAATAGTACAATATATCCCATAGAATGGTTCATAAGCAGCTTTGCTAAGCCTTCGTTTTTGCTGTCAGTGTGATCTCTATTATTTTCAGTCTTTCTGCCATCACTGCTCAAGCTTCCTGCTTCTGTTTGTATGGCCCGGCATGCTGGCTCAATGGACATGGCTAAAAGGGCATTTTTGCTGCTGCTGCTGTTGCCGCTGTCATGGCTTTTTTTATTGTTACCATGTTTGGTTTGTCCTCACTGTTATTTTTCTGATGCTTCTCTTCTGTTAAATGCCAGATTGGTGTTAATTAGACCCATCTCCTAAAAGACTTGATCAAAAAAGTATGTGTGTGAGAGAGAGAGACACCTCATTGGGAAAGATGACTGGTACCATCTGGTCTCAGGTACTTCCAAGGTTTCTTTGTTCAGAAGTAGAGATATAAAGGATATGGAGACACAGGGCATAAGTAGTAATTTCTCTCACCAAAACCAAGATTTCTAAATTTGCGTGCTTCAAGTTGACTGAGACAGAATCAGGATCCTCTTAGTATAGCATGATAGTGGCCTCTCTAACTAAGCTGAGAAGGATTCTACAATTGTTTTATGTGAGGGCTTAAATATTTTTGTTGACAGCATTTTCTGAGGAATAGTGCAGAAGTCATGTCCCTCATGATTGGTCATAAATTTATCTCAAATAATATATTCCCCCACTTGTTACACATTGAATGTGGTTTTCTGCACTGATGAAGTTGCTCCTTGAGTGAAATAGTCAGTTTTGGCTCATTTGTCATAGATGGATCATCAGCTGTGTAGCTGCAGTAGATAAATCTTTCCTTCTTCTGCAGAGGTACAGGGTTGGTTTTCTGGGCTTGGCTGCAATAACTTATTGCTTTTGAGGGAAGAGGAATTTTCAAAATTAAATTGTAGGAAAGCTTGCTAATGTGCCAGACCTTGCAATTAAGGCATTGCTGATTTACTGGAATATCAAGCTATCCTGGGCAATTAATCAATTGACTTCTAAAGATATTCTGTCAGCTCACTGGTCATAGGTCTGCTGAAGAACTGCAGGGAAAGAAGAGTGGACATAGGACTAGTTTACTGGTGGCATAAACAAAAAGCAGAAATGAACACCACAAAACACATAGAGCAGCCTATGCCATGGCAATGAGAGAACAGAAAAATATTTTCTCCTCTTCCCCTGTTTTTCACAGAGAATCATCCAAGCAGGTTTTTCTAGGTAGTTCAAAGGCCGACATAGTCTTTTAAGAGCCCTTGAACTGTTGAAAATGTCAAAAAGGTACTGAATGAGTTATGGCCATGACCTGCATTTTAGATCCCATTTGCCAGGTACCGGCTGAGAACAATCATGTGAAGGAGACACTGTTTGATATGCCTTACTTCCAAAGGTATTGCCACCTGCCTTAAAGATATCCCCATGTGGAAATAGTCATCATCCATTCTCAATATATCTATAATTCTACATAGTGGTTAATTCCAAGTTTGTGATATATAATTCAGAAATGCACATATTTAAACCACAATGATATTTGCAACACCATATTAATAAAAATAAGTGTGCTGAACTAAAATAAGGGCAACAAGGCCATATCATTTGAGTTAGTGCTCTCCTCACCCATTTTACACTTCTAACTTAATGAGATGTCTGGTGACATTTTAAAAAAGACTGTGCATCTGGGAAAATCAAAGCATTATCTGTAATCTACATGTCAGGCTCGACGGATGCATATTTTTACATTAACCTTTAACAAGGAAATTGGACAATAGCTTACACAGTCAACAGTATCTTCAGCAGCCTTCAAAATCATAGTTATATAAACCTCAGTGAAGGAGGGTGAAAATATCTTATTTCAAAAGACTTCATTGTGGAGCTCCAACATTAGGGAGAAGAATTCAATATATGTCTTCTGCTTTTTCAAGAGATAAGCATTTTGTTTTTTTTCTATACCATATAGTTTGGTATCTATTAATTCTTGTAGAATTAAGGTACAGCCAAATAAGTGAATGATTTATGATTTTATGGAACATTTGCATTTTGCTGTATTTAAATGGATCTCTTGCAATCTTGCGTTATTTTTTAAGTATTTTAAAAGTGGTGAAATTGTTTTAATTGTTAATTGTACGCCATCCAGAATCACATTTAGTGAAATGGGTGACTGTATAAATTTTATATATATGTGTGTGCTTGTGTGCGTGTGTATGTGTGTGTGCATGCAAGTATGTACACACACGCACACACACACACATAATTGGAGCAGCTAGATAACATACAGTGCACCTTTTGACGCTGGAGACTAATCTTGACTTGGTACCAACCTTACCAGTTAGTGTCCTTGAGCAAAGGCCTCCTAAAGCTTCCCCTGCCTAGCCCAAGATATGAAAGGGACATGAATTAAGAGAGTCATATCAGCTTGGAGGTTACCCTGATGAACAAGGTCCATGACAGATGTTGGGAAACCAGAACAATCTGATGATATGTGGGCTACTGAAACACACCATACCACAATAGGAGACCTAATAGGATGGGATATATGAAACCAAAGAGATGGATGGACAGAATATCAATATCCATAATAACTGAGGAACAACCTATTACCTAATTCTTCAAGATAGTGAAGAGGAAGCTGCAATCACGATTTGAGATAGAGCAAGTATATATTATAATGTGAACTCAAGAAGACCCAGAAGAACAATGGGATGTGTAGCTAATATGTGAAGCTGGAACATCACAGCCACCCATTTTATTACAGAGCACATCTGCTGAGATGAGGCATAAGATCATGGATAAACTAACTACAATCAATCCTCAAAACCAATAACCAAGTCCCAATGGAAAAGTACCATCAGATAGTATGCTAGAAAATACCAATAGAGGTCTCATAATAATCTCTACTACCATCAAAAGTCAAACCAATGAACTGGTTTGAATCTAGATAAGGAGACTGCAGGATCTGATAGCAGACCAGGTACCACAATTACAGTCACAATTACAGTAGCAACCATCCAACAGTGTGTCAATACCATGAAGAGCCGAACAGTATCTGGACACCCAGACAACACCGAGTCTGAACATGATCCACACCTATTGGTTAAAAGAACTAAAAGCAATGCATGAATGCATCAAAAATGAACCAGTTGCTAGCAACAGGCTCTTACTCATACTTGCTAATACTAGGAAGGACAGTGCTCATTATACAAGACCCCCACAAGAGAAAAGTAGCATCCAACTTCTGGTAATAACCTACTTCTCCAATGCAGTCCTATCAGCATACAAGGACATATGGACCAGCACATGAACCCAACTCAGAAATGCAAAGGGAACACCACCAGAGGTTCAAACACAAGATGCTCTTAAATAAAATGGTCACCCACACTCAAGGACTAGGAACACCAATCTGAGCACAGATTGGATTGATTTCAGGAAATCCTACCAATGCTTAGAAAGGACTGAACTAAAAGACAAGAGGCACTGATCATACCAGCACAAGAACAGGCACAATATGTGGATATTGTGCCTGTTCTTGTGCTGGTATAATTAGTGCCTCCTGTCTTTTCTGTGGAGAAACAGAGGTCTACAAGTCTGGACAAGATTTAAGGTGCAAATTGTGTGTTCAGAGACACCTTAGAGACAATCTAACATATCGTGGCAGGAAGTTAGGATATAGGATTCATTAAAGAAATAGCTGGCTTTATGTACAGGAACACATTTGCACAGTAAATAGCCTAGAACCCGTCCCCAAGTCCAGATGGAAGAGTCCACAATAAGTTTTGAGAATAAAAGGGCTAAGATCCTTGAAGATTTGCAAAAAAAAAATCTCTGCTTTCTGTTCCTTAGTTCCATTTACACTGAAAATTGGAAAATATGGTTCTGTTTCATTTATACTGATAAAGCTTTGCTAATTAACAATTGAAAGATACCACTACAAAGAGTAAACTATATTTTTAGCTAGAGATAAACTTCGCTCTGTCTTGGTTTGCAGAAACAAAATGATAATTGATTTATGAGTAAGAACCTATAGATGATTAGTCTTACTTATTTCTTGGTGATGTAGAAGAAATTTCTGTGGCCTTATGAGGAACTCAGGAAAATTGAAAGGATTAGTCTATTAACCTTTGTTTTCACTTTTTCAAGAAAGAAAACTTAGAAATTGAATTATGCACAGATCCCTAATGCTTGTCTATCCATTTAAGATTAATATATACATCCATTATGAATTTGAAGCCCTTGCAGTTATTATAAATATGTGCAAGTTGTTGAGCATAATTTCTACTGACAAAATAGAAAAATGAGCATTATGAGCAAGTCACATTTAAGGCACATTTAAGACTAGATTATCTATTTATGTTGCTTGAAAAATATGTTGTCAAGCTACATAAGGTCACATGTCAAAATGTCAAGCAACATTATTAAGAAGATAATGACCCTTTGAATCAGAGCAACATCAGCATCCATCAAATTATAACTGCACATGTTCATGCCTGGAACAAATAAAATTCAGTGCAAGATACAAACATAAACATGTTCAACAGTAGAGATCAAACGTTAGACAAGGTGATAAATGTGAAATACAACTATACATAATTCAAACTGCCAACCACTATACAATGGATTGCTCGTAGAGGAAGACCATACAAAGCTATTTCCAGATGTCTCTCACACTTTCATACACTGGAATTAAAACACTGGAATTAAAACAGGTAATGAAATTTTACAAAAATGGTTTACAAAAGAGCATAAGGTATTTTATATGGTATGCTTAGTAAATTTATGCTCACAGTTCTCCCAAAGTAAGATGAAGCTTCCACTAAATTCTACATCAAGTCAAGGGTATGTGTAATCTAAATTTAAGCAAAACACATTGAAACATGGAAAACAAATCAACTTAAATTTGGAATCCAGCCCTAAACCTTCACAAAAAATAAAAAATAAAAATAAAACCAAAATATAATCCAAATCAGCACTCTGGAACAAAGCAAAATTGCCCATACAGTATTTTAAGAAACCTAAAAAACCTAAACAAAAAAAAAACAGATAATGCAATAGAAAGATGTAGATCAGCATCCTTTCAAACTTTCGAAAACTTCTTGGCCAGATTTTGCTGTCTTTTCATTTTATTCTATCTCATAAATTACTTTGCTCCAGTGTAATTACTCTGCTTCTTCTCCAAGATGATTGTTTCTTTTCTTTTCTTTTGATTCTTATTTCAAAGCACTGAATACTTCTGCGACAGATTTCATTCTATTTATTTCCTCCATTTAAAATAATACCTTCCTTATCAATCTTGCTTGCCTCTTCCGATTCAATCTTTTTTTTTGTCATCAACTTTACATCCACTTCTCTTAATTGTCCTTCTCCTCTATTTTATTCTACACCAGTCTAAACTGTTTTGCAGAACTGTTAAAAATCCCCATGAGAATGATTAAAACTTTGCAAATATATAGGGATCAATGATTAAATCTTGGTTAGTTACCAATTAGGTGTTGTGGTTAAGGCACCATACTAGAAACCAGGAAACCCTGAGTTCTAGTTCTTCTTTAGGCATAAAGCCAGCTGAGCTAGTCATATTCTCTCAGCCCTAGGAAGGAGGCAATGGCAAGCCACTTCTGGAAAACCTTCCCAAGAAAACTGCAGGGACTTATCCAGGCAGTTTCTGAAACATGATTAACAGAAGAAAAGAAGAGGGGAAAAATACTGGTAATAGCGCTAGAAAATGTCCCAATGCAATGGAATATGTTCTTTTGCAGGAGAATCTGCAAGAAAGAGCTAAACTAATAAGTCTGATGAAAGCAATGTCATGCATGTCCTAATGTAAGTCCCATATATTATCCATGTATTGTGACATTATAGCACATCCCAAATGGACAGAATCTATGCTGCTTTCACAATTTTAATGAGATCAGTCAGAACTCAGGACATACATGTTCATTTGTGCCCCGCCCCAAAAAGCCCACATTCTTCACACTAAATTTATGAATCATGAAGTAACTGTTTGTGTTTATGGTGAACACTTTAAGTAAGCTATTCTTAATACAAATTGTTTTGAAAACAATTACTTTGTAATTTTCTCCATTCAGCAATCTTTTTCCTTGATTCCCAGGCCAATTCTTGACTCCCTTCTGTATTTGTATCATGAAACTGATTTATATTTTACTGAAAATGCTGTATCTTCCTGCTCTTGATTTAGTTGTTATCATGAGATTTCACTTTGCAAAAATCAAGGCAAATAAATTAACCTAGTAGCAATAAGCTGATGCTTTCAACTTGAGGGACATGATACCTAAATACTATACACCCACTCCAAGCTATTCTTCGCAGATCTATTTACATAATGAACTGTAACATACCACTTGAAGATTAGGTAAAGCAGGACCAACAGGAAAGCTGGCAGCCATTCACAGACTCTTTCAATCATGATTCTTGGTGACTTTTTATGGGCAAGCTGAAAAACAGGATAGAAAAAAACCAAGGGTGCATTAGTTAATTATCACAGGAAAGAAGAAAACAAAAAAGAACTATGTTTTGTCTATTGAAGAAAATGTTACATTCCATTGCAAGGGGGGGGGGAAGACCTGTCAATTGTGTAAAGAAAAAATGGATCTACACTGTAACAAAATTCCCCAATATTGCTTTGGCAAGTTATTGTCAAATTTAGAGAAGCAATGCTGAATAGTTTAAAAGGATATTGTATTTATGTCTGTAATGAAATGCACTACTTCACTTAGAATTACCTCTCCTGGCCAGATGTTTGATCTATCTAGGGCACTTCACTGATGAATGACACTATTTGGTGTAACCATGCAGGACACTTTTCAGCTGGAGATGCACAGGAGCTCCCAAACAGACTGCACATAGCTCATCACTTTTCAAGGTAAATAATACACGTAAGGCCATTATGTTCAGAGTCTAAAATTACCTAATTATACCCACTGACACTGTTCGCTTATTAATCGGCTTCACTTTCATATGTTTCATTGCTAGGACTCAGAGTTTTACTTTAATTGCTCCTCTGCCTATTCTCTCAACTTCACTATAACTATGTTTTTTTCTGTTAAAGAACAAATTGCTTTTGCTTATGATTTTGGCAGGTAGTTCTAAGGAATACATTGTTAGCAAGTTATTTCTTTTAGTATTTTTAGAAGAAAACTAAAATTTAATTTTCTTTCTCAGCAGTATGACATTAGAATTTAATAAATTAAAAACATTTTTCTCTTAATGCTTTGGATCAGGGGTGTCAAACTGACATTGGGACTTTTTTCCCCTTCACTAAACCAGGCGTGGGTGTGGCCAGCGCGTGACACATCCAGCCCCGGGGCGGCAGTTTGACAGCCCTATTTCAGATTCATCAATAACAGTTTATCCCATATCAGTTATTATATTTGTTATCTTCTATTTTTACCTTCACAGGGTTTGTGTGTGAGTGTTTTGCATCTTTGAATGAGTCTTGATTCCTAGCAACTGTCTTGACAATTCTCTGCTGTTTTCTTGGCAACATTTTTGGAAGTGTTTTGCCCCTGCTTTCTCTGAAAGTTGAAATGGAATGGCTGAACCAAAGATAATCAGCTGGTTTTCATGCATAGGCAGGACTAGAACTCACATTTTCTCCCAGATTTTAATCCTGTGTCCTTAACTACTATGCCAAACTGTTTCTCAAGTTTACCGATGCCCTCAATTCATTTATGTTTATATACCCATCACTTTATTCTCTTTTAGAGGGAGCAATATTATGCAAATGAGTAAGGTATAGTAAGACAAGGAAATTAGGAAATAAGAAATAGAAAAGGAAAGCTACCAACACCATTACCTATATATCCCCATACATTTTAAACTTGCAAACCATTATTGTTTCTGACGTGTCTGTAGTCTGATTCATACATTGTCTCCTATTTTTCCGAGAATATCATCAATTCCATGTAGCCTTGATTTGTTTGACCTTCCCTTTCTTTTTCTTCTTCTTGCTATTTAATTCCCTTGTTCTATATTTATTTCTCCATTAAATCTTAGGGGCTCAGTCCAAAATACCAGAATAGCAAAGGAGAGAATGTATCAGAACCAAATTATAGAACCAAGACAAGGAAGATTTTAAGGACAATAATACTGCCCTGCTTCTATTTATTTAGCAGAAAGCTTAATGCCAGGGAATAGATAGTAAACTCCCTTAATATCAGAGAATATAAAGTATATTTCCTCTACCTGCCAAATATGAGAGGTAAGTTACTATCTATTACTTGTATATGCTCTGCCTTTTAATTTGGAGGTCTATTTCATTCGGAGGACAGAGCTGTGGTGGCACAGTGGTTAGAATGCAGTATTGCAGGCAAACCCAGCCGACTGCCAGCAGTTAGATCATGACCGGCTCAAGATTGACTCATCCTTCCATCCTTCCAGGGTCGGTAAAATGAGGACCCAGATTGTTGGGGGCAAATATGCTGACCCTGAAAGCTGCTTAGGGCAAAGCACTATGAAGAGGTATAAAAGACCAAGTGTTATTGCTATTGCTGCTTTCCTTTATCACCTATCACTTCGTCTACCTTTCCACCCAAGCCTCCAAATCAATGGACACCAAGCATGCTACTCATCTCCATATAAACTCTTTTCTCATCTAAGTATATTCTTGTGCTTATAGGTTTTTCCTTATTTTTTTAAAGAAATTTTAAGTAAAAATGACTTAAATGTTTCATTTGCTTATGTTTTGCTTCTCCAATCTATTCAAAGGGGAGAAGTTCTACCACTATTCAAATGTGTTGTAAGCCTGAATAGATAGAATTGGTTAAGGGATTCATACCACTTGGAAAAAATTATGAGCCGGAGACACCCAAATATGAGTTCTGGACACTAGGAATTCCAGTTTTAGATGACAATTGAATATCATAAACTATTTTAAGTTGTATTGACAGTTTCTCATGTATATAGAAAAACTGCCAGGCTATTGTTGGCCAGATTTTATCTCATATTTTTTTTCCCATTTCACCAGATCTAGCAGAGGGCAAATTCTAAGTTCCATCAAACAACATCTTGTTGGATTGAGGACCTCTACCTTTTCAGTTGTAATGCCCTTGCTTTTTCCTATCCAAATTCTATGTTTTGATTTCTTATTAAATGAATTTTGACATTAATATGACCTTTTCTGAGACTTAGATAGTTTTCTACTGTTATTAGATTTTTTTCTTTTTTTTGTATTCTACAAAAAAGCAGATTAGAAATGTGGTCAAATTAAGAATCTACCATATTTTTTGGACTATAAGACACACTCCCCCCCGCAAAAAAAGTGGGTGGAAATGTCTGTGCATTTTATATAGCGAATAGGGGCTCATTTTTGGCCTCCCAAAGCCTCCGTGCATCCTGTTTTTGCCCTCCCCGGCATCCAGAAGCACTCTGCAGGCCAAAACATGCCAATTTTTAGCCTCCAGAGGCCTCTGGGGGTCCCATTTCTGCCCTCCCCAGATGCATTTTTGGCCTGCAGAGTGCTTTTGGATGCAGGGATGTGAGGGGGCAAAAAACTATTTTTTTCTTGTTTTCCTCCTCTAAACCAAGGAACTTATAGTCCAATGCATTTTATAGTCCAAAAAATACAGTATTTTGTTTCAAAACAAATTACAGTCATACCAGATGTAAAGCATTCCAGACTGAGTTATCATTATTCAAGGTGATATTTTTCATACCCTTCACAACTAAATGTTTTCTTAATGTTTTATTTATTTACTGGAACAAAAGCTTGGTGTTGAGTTTCCTAACACTATCATTTCAAAGCTACAAGCCTCGTTCATGCTATGTGAAATAAAAGGTTAAGGTTCAATAGTAACTTCTTTGACCATTTAGTCTTGTACTACAGCCTAATATGTATTCAGTCACAATGACAAGCAGCTCTCCTGACAGTTACAAGCATTGAACTAAATGAAAGAATCTTCTTACTTATGAGACTTTATCCTTCACTTACCAGTCCTAGATCTGTTATCATGGTGTCTTTTCCTCTTCATTACAGTCATGATGTCATATGTTCAACAAGTACATTTTGAGTTCATTCAAAATGAATTGATTAAAGGCTGGTAGGTTTGATGTAATACAAATTCAAGGTATTTTCCAAATTGTTAAGAAAACTATTTGAAACTGCTTTCTTCATTCATCAGGTTTTTAATACAATACTTTAGTCATTTCTTTCAACTAATTCATCTCCAGAAGTTCTTAATTATTTAATCAA
Source organism: Oxyrhabdium leporinum (assembly GCA_032468155.1). NCBI lineage: Eukaryota > Metazoa > Chordata > Lepidosauria > Squamata > Cyclocoridae > Oxyrhabdium > Oxyrhabdium leporinum. Next base: position 157,377 of record JANHFL010008164.1, read on the forward strand.
GAAGAGATATACCAAAAAGGGAATGAAGAATTTTATAAAATGTGTATAAATATGTTAATGATTTAATGATCTCCAGTAAGTGTATTATCTGAAGACAGCTGTGGTTGCACAATTCCTAAAATGCAGACTCCAGAAATCACTCTTTCATTGATTAAACTGCTTTCTATGGAATTCACCAAAGACTTTCAACACAAATTGTATGCTGCAAAACAGTAGCATGTTCAAAAAGAAAAGGTATATAAGTATACTCTCAGTACGTTTTTACCACTATGTTTGAGAAGACTGCTCAAATGTACAAAAAAATCTGTTGTTTTTGAGAATAACCTTCTATTTTATGAGCTGTAATTGGTTTCCAACATTGGGATTATGGACTATATTCTCTTTTAATGTTATGGTTAAGAACCTCAGCAAATAACATTTGAAAGGGCACAAGAAACTACCAGTTTGAAAGATGTAGAAACATTGTACATGTATCTTCCTTTGGTTTTCATGAAGAAATGGCTCAAAATCAATACAGTGACATATAAGACTGATCTCTCCAATTGCCGTACAAGTATTTGGTTACAATTATTGCAGCTAAAGATAATGGCACCAGTTATTGCATGTAATTAGCACTTCACATACTGACATTGGTTAAGAAAGAAAAGAAACAAGCACTCAAATCCCCTTACATATCTACATAAGAGAAGCTACATAAACCTCTGATAATATTTTTTGGCAGTGATACACAAAAATTCAGTAAATCTAACAAAGATGAATACTTCCCTCCTCAGAACAGTAAACTTTAAAAATGAAATGTATTCTAAAGGTATTGCCAAATGACTCACCGTGAGAATGTAGTAAAGTGTTTATGGGCAAGGCTTTGTGAACATTTAGAATGATATTTTCTATGTTACAATACTTTCATCTTCCAGATTGCCTTGCCAGATAGAGCTACTGAAACATGAATATAGCTCTTCCCTATTAAAACAGATAATACTGTTCTTTGTTTCTGATTACAATAGCCCTTTGTAGTTTAATAAAATAAAGATATAAAACACCAATGAGGATCAAACGTTCAAGGATAGCCTCCGGAACCCATCTCTTTATTAAATATAATCAGTGTGCTGCTAGTTTAAGGACATAATATTAAGTTAACCATGCATGGTTCAAGCTCCAAAATGTCAGGACATTCAAATGTAAAGCAGGTATTTTAAGAGTTGTTTTCAATTATTTTTAAAAAATCACAAGAAAAAGACAAGAAGCTTTAAAGTAAACACAATTACTGGACACTTTTTTTGATCCTAAGAACACCATGCTCCCCATGCAAGTATGGCCTTGGGGTCCCAAAAATGAAGGTGGGTACATGGAAGTAAATTGAAGGGCTCTGCAAACCTTTCTACAATTGGTTACACTTTGATGGCAATCTCAGTGGAAATGTTCTCCCTGGAAGTACACACACACACACACACACACACACACACTCGTAACATATAAAAGCTCTTAAAGCATCTAACTCAAACATTTGAGAGAATGCAGAATCTCAAAGCTTTAATTAGTGAGTTGCAAATATTTTATCAGACACATCCCAACGCATGTAATGATGTCAATTCTGTTTGAAACTACGTAAACAACTCTCCATGCAGATATTACATTGCATCAGTACAAAAGAACTTGTTAGTGCTAAATTCTTTACAGTTGACTTTTCAGGTTGAGTCAAAACAGGTAAAGGGAGCCTCTCTTGTTTTCTCTAATGTTGATTGGTATCAATTTGGCTTCATCTGATTTTCCAAGATGAATTTCCATCAACATGCACAAATTCAACTATTAAACAAATCCTTATTGTTTCTAGAATCAGGCATCTTTCTTCAGCCACTTCATAACTGGCTAATTAACCTCTAAAATGACCTACCAGCAACGTTCAGTTTAAAGAAAGTCCTTATGCCAAGGCATCTCAGTCCTGGCAGCAGTTTATTTATGCTGAGGTGAATTAATATGAAGGAAGCAATTACCTATGATGATATGATAGCACATTATTCATTTACTCAATTACTAAGAAGGAATCCAACTCACTAAGCTAATCTTCACATGCTTTCTGGTTACTAACTTATGCAATAAAATCCCTGTAATTGCTTCAAAATGTTATTCATCATTTCAGCCATAAAATAAAATGTTAATAAAGATTTGGATTGCTACCAGTTGAAAACTAAATGGACTATGGGATTTGAAACAAGGAAGTTTCATTTACTTATGAAAAGTCCAAATAGAAATCCAAAGTTTGAAATTCAAGCCAAATTTTTACTTAATTAGGCACAAAACCTCTTTGTAAGAGGTTTCCACAGAAGTCTTGTCTTTTTTATAACATTATGAATTATTCCAACTTAATATTTCTCTCATAGGTATGGAAATCACATATATGGTATCAACAAAGCTACAGTGTTGAATATTGTAACAATTTAATAATCCATCTTAAAGAAACATGTTGATTAAGTCAATTCAAGAGAGCAAGAGAATTGTGAAAGCTATCATGTTCCAAGAACTTTTACTCAGAAACCACAATTATAGTCCCAATAGTAGTGATTGTATTGGCCAGGAATTGTTGGATAGTACTTCTAGCATCTATAGGCTGGAGGATATGATCTGTTGTAGTAGACATGTACAAAAGATCATACCAAGGGTTGAGGTTGTTTCCAACTCCACCCTGTTAATTATAAGAATTGCTAGGATATCAAGAGACTCAAATCTCAGCTTTGTACCAAAGCAACATGTGATTCTATGAGATATTAGCTTCAGTCTCTTCCTTCCATTTGTATTATAGGTACAATTCCAATCAATATACCTAAGTGTGTATATTTTTATTTTCTTCATTTTAAAACATTTGTATAGTTGCCCATATTGTAATAACAATCATTAAAATCAGCAAATACTGTATAAAAACTCATGAAGTCCCAGAATGCAGTGTTCATATGGATAATTCATACATTTTAGCATTAAGGAAATCAGAGTAAATGTAGATTCTTACTGAACTAGAACAGATCATTTTTGGAAAAAAAGTCTGAAATACATTATTAAAAATCACAAGTCGGTGTACTTTGGAATTTTATAATATCTGTAACACACTTTTAACCATACTATCTAGCATAAATAGTCATAATAGAAGCTACATTGGTCTTTCACAATAATATATACCTGAAAGCAGAATATCAATAAAGCATCAGAAGCATGGACTTTATGATTCTATCTATATCAAACTACCAGCATTGATAATCCATTTTACCATGTACACATATTGTCATATAAAAATATTTTTAGTTCCCATTTTCCCATCAACAAGAAGATGGACAATATACAATTTACAACTATATTTAGACATTGCTCCAATTCACCAGATTCCAGAACATTGATGTCGGTACTGACATTCTGTGCACACTGAATGTCTTTTTGTTATTATGCGGTCTCCCAAATAAGGTGATAATAATAGGAATACAATGGTACTTATTTGTTCTAGCATTATCTGGCTTTACCCAAATAGAAACCATGTCAGTCCAACTCCTTTATAAATATATATGTTCTTGCAGAGCTTATTTAATATGATTGGGGTGTTTGGTTGAAGGTCTCTTCTTTTTTTCTCCTGCATTTCCTAGAACATATAGTTGTTTCCTAAAATTGACAAATTAATGTTTCCCACTTACACAAATGAGTAAAAGGATAAGGCATAGAAAATGTGATAGAAGAAGAAATTAATGAGCTGATTCACTAATCATTAATATTTATGGCTAGTTTTAATGCATCATCATACAAAACATTGCATTGGTATTAAGTATCATATCATATGCTGCACAGGCACATACTGTATATCTCTATTGATGCACTAAAATCATCAAAATCACTATATTTTGATTATGAAACAGCATTGCACAGTTCAGCAATGCAAAAAGAAATAAGAAAGCATCAGTGACATTTTCCTCTTGTTAAAACATTGTAAATAAGGGTTGGTTTTTTACTGATAGAAATGATACTGTATTATCTATGATGTGTTGAATATACTAACAGAGTATATTTTTGTTGCCTGCCTTTGGCTGAAGATATTTCAGAATACTTAGAATTTTTCATTATTGACAAACTAAGAAATCAAATTAAGATTCCAGTTTCTTGTGCTCCTGATAAACATAGTATCACTGTAAAGCTTTAACAAAAATTAGATGAATTGTTTGAATAGATTTTTAATGACATGTCAAGAAAGATAAAAATGGAAGAATGGAAGACATTAGCATAAGTTTTAATGAGCTGAAAAAGTGAAGGATATTGCTTCATGTCAGAAGAAAAGATCTTTTTTTTGAGCTCATCAGAGCCATGGAAAGTGTCTCCTGCTCTCCAAAGCAAAAGCAAATAATAAAATAAGGCAGGTTTCATTGATCAGGTGAGCCCTTCACAGGAACTATAACCCTCCCCCCCAAATGGGTGGAAAGGGCACCTTGTCAAATACTGAAAATCCATTATCAGATACTAAAAATAGGTATGATCTCTCTGAAGATCAGCAAATAATCGTTGAGTTGCAGGAGAAGTTAAAGACATCCACAGAAGTTATTGTATGGGAAAACATTATGCCTCACCTACACACATAATTGACTTCTTATAGATAGAAAAGTGACTGCTATATGACTTGGAAAGTTATACACTTCAAATCATTAAAAGTTGTGGGGACAAAGTACAAAGAAGCAAAAGCTGAGGCTCTGTGATGTGACTTATGAAGCAAATTTTCAAAATAATGTTTGCCATACAAAATAATTCTGCATGGTGGAAAAACTAAGTCATTTCAAATATCTAATAAGCTCAGAAGAGTGGAAAATTTTATCAGCTGTAAAAGACAAATATTTCCCTTCTAAACTTTAAAGCTGTTCTTATATTATACCAACGGCTGCTCACTAAGCAACTCAATGTGCCTTCCTCTATCACCCTTTGTACATAAGTGGCCTTGTGAACTCAGATAATCCCTGTGCTTCTTAAAAGCACAACTTGTAAACCTTTAATGTGAGCTATATTCTCTTAAATAGAAGAATGGGGATGCTACAGATTCCTTCAGTAGCATTCTAGAATTTTTAAAAGCACTTGGTGCCAAATATAATTAATTGTAGAAATAGAGAATTGAAAGCTTTCCTGGCTGGCAAAGCCAATAGTGACCTGGTAGATTAATAAGAAATCTTTTTACTGTCACTTCCTCCTAACTTTTCTTTTTACAATCTATAATGTACATGAGAAAATACCTAAAATTCTGTTCAATATACAGCTGTATTGGGTTGTACCAAAAGTTCCATCCAGGAACCAGTCCACACATGGAACAGGTAGACTGGAGTGATCCATGACAAGACAATATGCATATTTCATCCAAACAGATCTGAGAGACATGAGAATTAACACATACATATTTGGGGCAATTCAAATATATTTACAATTGGGGAAGATCCCCTACCCCTACTGGACTGGATATGTTTCATTTTGGTCACAGCAGGTCATCTAGGATAGTCATGTGCAAGCTGGATATGCCATCCTTAGATTATAATGATAGTGATGGGGAGATGACAGCCACATGCAGGGTGGATATATCATATCTAGGTGGCAATAGAAGACAAAATAGTAATGTCCTGCTTATATGGTAGCAACAACAGGTAGGATAGATATGCCTTGTTGTCATAATTGTTACTTTCCAATTTAACGAAAGGTATAAGTGTCCCTTATGAAGAACATTCTCCCAGACCTATGCAGACTTCCTAGTATTTTTACAAAGATTTCACAGTTCACAAAAGTACTGATATCCCCTTATATAATAGAGCAGGAAAAACCTCTTGTCTGAAACCTATAAATGGTCAGTATGTTGTGTCAGGCCAGCTGTCACAATGTACACAGAGCACCTTCTTCTGTTCTTGAAAAAGATATGTCAGCTAGGATAAAGTCCCCTTCTTTTAGTGAATATTGCTTTTTGTTTTAAAGCCTAAAAACAGCTTCAGTTTAAAGGTTGAAATCAAGACAACTTTGTGAAATTAAACGTACCTTCAGTTACAGAATTATTAGTTGTAGATATTTAGTGGGCAATCACCTCTGTGATAGCGAAGTTAATAAATGTATTTGACAATATACTGTGTTTCCCTGAAAGTACGACCTAGACAGAAAGTAAGTCCTAGCTTGATTTTTACACATGCGCCCAATATAAGCCCCACAGCCCAAAATAAGCCCTAATTAAGACCACGCCCACTCCAGGGTACACAGGTAAAAATTAAGCTAGGGTGTGGATGAGGGGGTGGAGATGCCCTCCTACTTACCTTCGGATAGTTGCAGACAGGCCTCGCGTACCTCAGCCCATTTCTTTTGCTGCAGCCCAGCAAGGCTTTCCTGAAGGCCTCTGTAGCTGATAACAGAGCTCCAGATCAATCCGGAGCTCTGTTATTGGCTGCAGGGGCCTTCAGGAAAGTCTTG